>NSMO01001653.1:0-14737 GCA_002588565.1 Coelastrella sp. UTEX B 3026
AGGCCACAGCTGATAGCAGCCAGAAGCAGCCCAAACCAAAGCAGCCCAGAAGCAAAGCTCCGGCCTCAGCAGACACAGCAGCAGTTGCAGACAAGGCTAGCAAAAGGCAGCCCAAGCCTAGCAGGACTGAGAAAGCTGTGCTAAATTTTGAGCCTGCTCGTGTGCTTGCTGCAGAGTACGCAGTGGCAGCTTGCAACTTGATACAGCAGCAGATTGATGTAGATGATGTGGAGCCTGTTGTCACGACTGACGATGGGCTGCCCCTGTGGATGATTGGAGATGATACCGAGGTGGGAGCTGGCTCTTGCTGTATGTCTGACATCTACTGCTGTGGTACATGCATGTGGTTTGTGGACGTACAGAGCATCTGTTCCTGCTGTGATTTGATTTAGACCAGTTTGCCATAGTCTAGCCATCACTTTTACTTCCAAATCCGGTTTTGGAAGTATAAGGCGGCTGTACTTGGTGTGATATGTTTTGGTAGCTTCTGGCATTGGAGTTGCTGCTTGACCCCGGCGTGCCAGGGGACATGTGATGGACTGCTTACAAGGATCCCTTGTGCTGCACACCACAGGCAGTGGCACTGGCTGCCCCAGGTCATCTTGGAACTTCAGCTCCGATACTGGGTTTCCTAGATTCACTGGTGGACAGGAGGGGATGCTGTTGACCTGTATCATGTACAGAAATTCGGTGTTCAAGTCAGTTGCATGCTGTCATTTCCATGTTGCTGCCAACACTCTTTATTGTTGGGTATGGCAAGTACAAGTGTAGAACATTGCAGATGGTGAGGCGTTCCGCCCTCCTGCCATGCCGGGCGCCCCGGGGACGGGGGCATCTCGGCGTCGCGTGGGCGATGCACAGACAACAAGCTGATGTGGCATGATTGCTGCCGCTGCAGGTGACAAGGTTCACTGAAAGTGAGAAGCAAACAACAAAGAGTAACAAGCAAACATCAGCGAGTAAAGAGCAAACCACAGAAAAGCAGCAGAGCGGCAGCCAGAAGGCCTTGCTTGAATACCTGGCAAGAACTGCAACAAACTTCGCAGCTGGCAAAGAACCTTTCAGGGCCTTTGTTGGTGGCAGCAAGAAGGTTGTTGAGCAGCTCACAGCAGCAGTTGATGGCAGGACCTCCAAGGACTTAGCTGCGGACCCTGCTGCTGCCGCTGCTGCTGAGGCTGCTGCTCAGAAGATCATGTGCGTGATGGAGCAGCCGTTTGCAGACGATGATGCTCGCTTAGCAACCGCGATGAAGCAGGCTGGGGATGAGTTCTGGCGGGCATATCGGCTGGTGAGGTCAACCTGCTGCTGCTGCGTAGGCAGCACTGCAGTATTGGCTGTTGTGTTTGCAGGTTTCCTGTTGTCATTTGTTACTTTAGCCAGGGAAGCTCCTGGGCCCGCGGTATCTGGCAGCACAAGTGGGGTCGCATTGGGCCAGTAGCAGCCTCACGCCCGCACGGTGGTGCAGCCCTGCTAGACAGTATTGGGGGGTGCGGGTGAGGGAGAACTGAGCATGCTAGGACAAGCTGCTTACCCAGTTGTTGCAGACCTGACTTCCGCAGGACTCCGAGAAACAAGCCATACCCCAGCCATGCCCCAGCCATGCCCCAGCAATGCACCTGCAACAGGACCTGGCTGGCTGGCTGGCTGGCTGGCTGAAAACACTTTTCATGCGATGATGTGCTGGCATGATACTGATTCTGCAGGCCAAAATGGCTGGCAGTGACATGCAGCGTGGAGCATCTCCCTTGTCAGGAGGTAGCTTGAAACAGCGCATTTGATAAAATAGGTTGGTCGCGAGCATGGTGAAACATTCAAGACCGCAACCCCCTCCCACCTGCTATAACACATGTTATGTTACAACAGATGTTACATTGCAGCACATGTTATGTTGCAGCTGTCTGCTGTGTGTGCCTGCAGGCTACTGTGACTGAGGCCGAGCGTGTAGCACGCACCATCGCAGAAAACGAAGCAGCAACAACAGCGGCAACAGCAGATGCAGCAGCAGCAAGTGCACCAGGCAGGAAAGGCAAGCAGGGCACCACAAAGCAGAGCAAAAAAGCTAGCACCTCCAGCAGCGTCAGCACAAAGGCTCTGAAGGCCCCCTCTCAGCGCCCGGACAGGGTGGCTGAAACCAAGATGTTGAATGAGCAGTTCAAAGCTGTGAATGACAGGAGCAGCTTTGGTCATGTGCCTGGGGCGAAGGTTAATAACACGTAAGTGGGAATAGCAGTGTCAGTATAGTGTCCCTGGGCTGTGATTGGCGGTGCAGGCGTAGCCTTGGAATGTCATGGTTTGGCGGTCTCTGTGATGTTCATTGTTGACAATATATCAAATGGGAGAATGCTGCAGCCAGATATGCAAGGCTGATCGGCAACTCGCCTCAGCAGATTCTTTTGAATTGACTTGGCCATTGTCAAGGGAATATGCTTCGCCTCTCGGATTGAATACCCCTGGGGCAAAGGTCAATACACGTGAGTGAGGATAGCAGTGTCAGTATTATAATAGTGTCCTTGGGCTGTGATTGGCGATGCAGGTGTAGTCTCAATATGACATGGTTTGGCGGTCTCGTGATGCTTGTTGTTGGCATAATATCAGATGGGCTAATATATATTATAGAGGTGCTGTAGCCAGGCTTGCAAGGCTCAGGCTGAATTTGTTTGTCGCTGGGAGCTATGTGTCGGGATATCCCCCCTTTGCGTCTCTTGGGCTAATTGCGTGTCTGAATGTATGTGTTTTTGCACAGTGTGTCAGCCTCATCCATGAATGAAATCCCAACTGTATGTCACCAGCTGCCTTTGTCCTGAACTCACTGACTTCCCACATGCAACCACCAGAGATTTTTGCAATCACAAGGCATGATACCTCGGGAGATCCGTTAATTCTGGAGGAATACAGACAAGATTAGCATGGCCCCTGTGCAAGGGTGACACGCTTCAATTGGGAAAAGGTTCTACAAACAGACATTATGTAAATGTTGCTGTTCCTGCAGCTGGTACCTTCGTAGCGAGGTGTCGTGCCAAGGTGTCCACAAGTCACCCCTGGGGGGCATTGTATCAGCCACCATCCCTGTGCCTATCGGTAAGTCTCTGTAACGGTTGTCCACATAGAATGGTTGACTTGCATTGTGCATGTTGATACTGTCTGTGCCGACAAAGCATTGTGTGCTGGCAGCCAACTGCCTATATCATGAGTCAGTCAGCTGCTCACACTCAACTCATTGAAATGGCAAGCTCAAAAGACCTAAAATGATCTTGGTTCAAGTGGATGTTGTCGTGCGATTGAGCAGCAGGGGCAGCTTCCTGTTCCTGTGATACAGCTTGCTACACTCGGCACTGTTTGCTGCCGAAGCTCATGACACCAGTAGGGGGTATGAGTTTCTCAACAGTGCTATTCACAATGCTGTGTTATGTGTCTTATCGCAGTGGTTAACGGTAAGAAGTACACTGACGTCCATGCAGCCACAAGTATCTGCATGAGCGGCTGCTATGAAGATGATGCGGATGCGGCATCTGGCATCATCACATACACAGGTCAGAAACGTGTCATGACACGAGCCCTTTGGGGCTGCAATCACTCAACCGCTCATTTTTGGCCCTTGCCCCTTGCGCACTTGTTTTAGAACTGAACATGGTTGAGCTTATCCATCTGCACCAGGCTTAGGTTTTTGGAGTATCCTGGTAGTTGTTTGGCACTGCAACCGCAAGGTGGTTGAGCTCTGCAGAAACACTGTTGGACTTCTGGGCGCTAGGAATGAGCCCCTTAGGGTGTAATCTGACGGTGACATAGCCTCCACTTATGAGGCCGATTGTCAATCTGCTACGTGACTCCTATGCTTTAGGAGGTCCTGTGTAGCTTTGCAATTCTCAAGCAAGTTCCTAAGAAAGATAGCATGTCATGCTGCATTTGTTGCAGCGCGATTGTCAGGGAGATGCCAGCGCGGTTGGGAAGCTGTTCAGTCGTGAGCAAGTTGAGGCATAGGGACATGCTGGGCAGCCACCCATCTGTGTAGCTAGCTGTCAACGTGCTAACTTGTTCCAGTTCCCCCTGTAAATAACCAGGGAGTAACACCAGTTTTGAACACTTGTTTGCTTTCAGGCAAGCACGCTAAATAGCTTGCTAGTTGTCAATGCGCTGATATGCTCTAGTTCCCCCAGTAGAGCCACACCAGTTCTGATGTGTTGGTTGCTTTTAAGCGACGGCGGCAATGACTCCTGTGATAAGAAGCAAGTTGCTGCAATTTGGCAGTGACATTGTCAGGGAGATGCCGGTGCAGTTGAGAAGCTGTTCAGTTGCAAGCGGACATGCTGGGTAGCCACCTGTGCAGCAAGCAAGCTGAATAGCTAGCAGGTGCCTGCGCCTGTGCCTAGTCACACCAGTTCTAATTATTCGTTTGCTTTCAGGCGAGGGCGGCAACGACCTTCTTGGTGATAAGAAGCAAGTTGAGCACCAGCAGCTGAAGCGAGGCAACGTGGCCTTGATGGCCAACATTGCGCTGGGTATTCCTGTCAGGTTGCTCAGGAGGAACAAGGCTGCTGACACAGCTATGAACTCGGTGCTGTTCTATGATGGCTTGTATGATGTGGTGAGCCCATGACAAGAATTGGGTTCGTCTTTAAGTTGAACCCCCACTGCTTATGGGTTGTGTATGTCATGTCGCTCTTTAAACTCGCCTGCTTGGTTGTGAGTGCAGCTGATAAGCAATGCGTCTGCCAGGCTTGTTCATGCAACAGATTTGTACAATGGTATAGCAACTCTGGATCAACAGCTGGAGCTGAGAATTGGGCTTACAACCTTGCAGACCAGATGTTAGACACAGCTGGGTTTCGCAACTGCTGGGTCTCACAACCTTGCTTATCGGTTATTAGACACGGTTTAGCTGTCAGCAGACCCGGAAGGCTGTTAACGCAGGTCCTGATGGTGTACTGCTTACAGCCCAACAGCTGTTGGAAGCCAGACATTGTTTGAGTTGAAACTTGCACAGTCTGCACAATCAGGCATTGCATTTGCGTGCTGGGTTGCAGCATGAATACAGTCAGCATAGTGGGCCCCATCCAGAATACAGTCAGCATAGTGGGCCCCATCCAGAATACAATCAGCATAGTGGGCCCCATCCACAAGTGTCACAGGCTCCTGCAACCAAAGCATACAGCTCAATGCCCAAAGAAGCAACCACAGACACACTCCTTAGTTGTTCGAGTTGACAATTGCAAAGCATTGTACCTTGTTGCAGGTTTCCTGGGTAAAAACCTTGGGCCAGCAGAAGAAGGTGGTCTACATCTTTGGACTCAGAAGGAGGCCTGGACAGCCGGCTAGCCTTAGTAAACCAGTAAGTCCCTGTTAGCAGCTGATTCAACACCCAGTAGGTGGCAGAGGGGTTCTGCAACTGACCATCTGACTAAGTGGTGATCACACACATTGTCACGTTCTGCACTATCGTGCAGTGCATCATGTTTTGTGGTGCATGGATGGGCAGTTACATTCTGAGGAATCAGCCCAGTTAGCGAATATGCCAGGTAGGAAAGGGCCTCTTTATAGTTCATGTGAGCTTTGTTGGTGTGATGGATCTGCAAAAGGCTAGCATTGCCATGGACATACTTGGTCCTTGCTATAGGTCAGGGTGCTCTTTGTAGAGCTCTGCTGCATGGCGTGCATACTGTCACCATAGCTCAACTTCAATGACCAGCTTGATTGCTTGTCTGAAACCTGTTTGGACAACATGCTACACCTGACCTTTTCCAAGTAATTTTAGTATTATGGTGTGATACTTTCCGCATCACGAGGGAGCGCATTCGGTTGAATAATAATAGTAATAATCTATGCTGGGTTACGCCACAGCCTTAGGCCGTCGACCCCGCGCCTCAAATACACCCGGACGAATAATGTGCATTCTCACTGGAACCAATGTGATAGCCACGAGCTACCAGACTGCTCTATCCTGCGTGTGCCTTTTTTTTGTTTTTACTCTTTATTCACCTTTTTTGTCAAAAATGTTGAACAACTCTAATCTTCTGTCTTTTTGTAGAAAAATTATTATATCCGTGTCTGCAGATCAAGCATTTCAAGGGAGAAGGGACCGCCAAGCGGGGCAAGGATGAGAGTATCAGGG
The DNA here is from genome assembly GCA_002588565.1 of Coelastrella sp. UTEX B 3026. Classification (NCBI taxonomy): domain Eukaryota; kingdom Viridiplantae; phylum Chlorophyta; class Chlorophyceae; order Sphaeropleales; family Scenedesmaceae; genus Coelastrella; species Coelastrella sp. UTEX B 3026. Next base: position 6,107 of record NSMO01001653.1, read on the forward strand.
AGAACTTGATGGTCCGAGACCTCACAAAGGGCAAGGAGAACATTCCAGTAGTGGTACACAATGATGTAAGTACACTGGGAAGTACAGCTACTTGATGTTTCTGGCCTGCTTTGCATCTATTCCATACTTTTGGTCTGGACTACACTGTTATTCGTGTGAACAGTACCGTCCTTGGTATCTGTGACTGTGGCTTCTCTTGCTTACATGATGGCAGTGCCTTGGCTCAACTGCTCACTCACCTTGATGACGAGCCTGGTTTGTATGCATTTTGCTTTTTTTTGCTTTTAGGTATGATGCATTTATTTCCTTGTACCTGGTGATGCATGGGGCTTCTTTCACTGACAGCAACAGGTGGTTACGTGGGCCTGGCTCACCACACAGCACCCCACACCACAACTGCCTTGCAACTAACCCAGCCTAGACACAGCACCGTATACGACAGAGTCATGCTGCTGCTGCTGCAACCAGACAGCCGTGTGCATTCTATCTGTCTGAACTGCAGTGCTACTGGTCTGCCGCTGGCGTGAATGTTGCAGATGCAACAGAAGTTGGAGTTCATCAATTGTGGTGTGTAAACAAGTTCATCCGTATTGATGCTAACACACGTCTATGTGTGCCGCAGGTTGATCAGGAGCTTCCACCAGGAATTGACCCAGTGGCGGATAAGAAGTTTATCTATGATGACAGAAACGAGGAAGACAGATCTGCAAAGTGAGTACGAGGGCTGAGCGTCACTTTGCATTGCAGTGGACAGCTTGTTGAGTTGTGTTTTGCTGCGGCCTCATGATTGGCTATTCCGCTGCTATTCTGCTGCAGCAACGTATGACTTGGTGGCAGGAGTATACCTAAAATGTGCTGATGATGAAGTCAACTCTCATAGCAGTCAGTGGAGTGGGGCGTGTGACACAGGGACGTTCTGGCCTTGACAACTTTGCTGGCCTAGGCAAGTGTTGGTGGTCTGTGATCTTGGTGTTTGGCTGGTCATTTTGTTACTACTCAATTGCTGTGGTGTATCCTGCACTGCACTGCAGGCCTTTGACAGCCTATCCTGAGCCGTTCAGATACATCACAGCTAACGAGTACGTTGATGGACTCACAGCACCAGAGCCACCCAAGCTGGTAGAGGAAGGCAGCTCAGAAGCCTCAGCAGCACGGGCAGCAGCAGCAGCACTGGCTACATCATCAGAAGGGACCGACTCCCAGGCACCAGTTGGCGGTGACAGCGCTGTCCCCTTGGCAGATGCTGCTGGTACCAGCAGCAGCGATACAGCCTCAGCAGCAGCAGCAGTACTGACTGAGCCCTCAACCTCAGCTGTAGCAGCAGCAGCTGGCAGCAGGCTGCGCAGGAACAGGAGCAATCCGAGCAGCCAAGACAGCAGCTGGATTGCTAGCAAGGAGCTTGTGATCAAGCGTGCTGGTGAGAGCCCCCATGAGTTGCTCGCGAGGCTGAATGGAGGCAACTTGCCGTATGATACTCGGGTGCACAAAAAGGGAGATAAGGCGGTGCTGGTCACGACAGCGAGATTGTTGCACAGGTAACTGCCGGGTCAGGTGTTGTGTTTGAGCATGTGAGTGTGTGCATGAACTGTTGTACTGTGTGTTGTGCAGTTTGGCGCTGGGCGGGGGGTTGGGGGTCTTTACCCCGTTGTTGCATGATGTGGTCATACAGTGTCAGCAACAGCTCGACCGTGGCCTGCCACATCTCAGGACAGAAGCATTTGCCTGCCCTCTTTGCTTTAACCATTGAACCATTGGTAGACAGCTGCCAGGAACGCTAATGCATTGAAGCTTGCCATGCAGGCGCAAGTGGCTGGTGATCCCATTGATGTGGGAGACAGTTTTTGGTCTGCTGAAATTCAGCTGTCCTGTTCCAATAGCAGGGAATGTTTCCAAAGTTGTTGTCACTGATCACTAGTCGCTGATCACCAACTGACTATGTGTGTATATGCACGTATATGCATCAATATGGTGATACTTTGCTGACGCATTGTGGCATTGTGCTGCGCAGGGTGCTGATTGAGTGTGGCGACTGGACAGGTTGCCAAGATCCAGAGTGCAGCCAGAGACAGGTACAGCGTGTGGATTAGGTTATATACAGAGCATACCAGTCTTAGAGTATGCAACAACATAATGTGCATGTTTCCCCGTATATGAGCTCCTCTGCATGATTGCAAGTGCCTGTGTTCTTGTGGCACAGATGCACGGTTTTGCATGCTCATCTAGGTCCTCATGGTATCCACCCCCAGCGTTTTGACGACCTCCAAGCCATGCATTCAACAGGTGTTGCTTGTTAACATGCTCCACTGAAACGGTTAGTGGTAGATCCCAAGTCATTGCTGTCTTGTTGCAGGCGAGCAAGGGCCTTCGCTACAAGTTTGAGGTGTTCAAGACTCGCAACAAGGGCTGGGCGGTCAGAAGCTGGGACACCATTAAATCAGGAACATTGGTCTGTATTATGTATGGCAAGATTGTGAGGTAGGACACGGCACACTGGGTTCTGCCATCCAGCTGGCTTACACTCTCCCGGAACTCACACTAAAAGTGTCTAGGAAAAGCGCCTGGACAATGCATAATGTGTAGATACCAGCAACGGAAATGATTTTGGATTGCTGAGCAAGGACTTCAGTGGATGAGCAAGGACAATATCCTACAGCATCCTCTGGCACAAGATGCAATGACAGCCACACAACAACACGAGAGAGGCCTCTGACGTCATAATGCAACACAAAAACATCAACAGAGCAGCTGTTCAATGGCTTCAGAAACGCATGAGAAGAACGTGCACAGCTGACTGTATGTCTTTGCCAGTTGCTTCATAGGCAGCTTTAGGCAGCTAGTCCTGGCAGCATTCAGCTTCCAGCATGTTACTCCAGCGCCATGGTCTCGATGCAAGCGGTCCACCCCAGTCAAAGACAGTCCACCAGCAGTTTTAAGTCATGGTTGTGCTGCGCGTGGATGTTGCGCCTGCAGGGCCGTTGATGTTGGTGATGGCAAGAAGTACCATGACAGCGACTACTTCTTTGACGTCATACCCCGCCAGGATGTACGCAAGGGAGCTGAGCTGTTCAAGGAGGACAGCAGCGAGGTCAGGTGAGGATCATCATCATTACACGCATTTCCAGTAAGAATGATGAACCACAAGTGAACACCACTCCCTTGTGAAGGGGATACCAACACAACCCAACCACAAAGAGATCTGCAGATCCGCAGAAAACAAGCAGCAGGGACCGGGTACGGCCAGAAGCCCAAAAAAACCACCAAACATAAGCCCGCCACATGGTGTATCATCGGTAATACATAGCCCATGCTTCAGCCACACGGGCTGCTTGCACTGCTGCTGCTGCTGCTGCTGAAAGCGTCAAGGTCAGGTGAGGATCTATGCGCCAAGGATATCCCGGCAGAGGTGCATCCAACCCAACTGCTGTATGTGTGTTGTTGTAAGGCTGGATTTTATCCGCGTATCAGTTCGGCCGCAATGGGATGGCCACATTTCCTCCATATATGATAGGTTGGCAGCCGTATTGGCTATGCTTGTAATTGGCAGCACACTAGTGACTTTGGCAGCCTAGTCCTGGCCAAGTAGAGTGCTAGCAGTGTGGATTCGGACAAAGGTTGCTTAATGTTTGCACTGCAGTACCAGCAGAAACACGTATTGCTGCAAGCTCGTCAGGGGCCAGCCATAGCCAAGTTATATATATGATCTTACGATTTCTGTTGTTGTCTTACTGATCATGAAACCCTGCAGCAGTACAACTGCAAACCACGGCAATTGACGGTGCTGTGGTGGTGCTATGTATCTTGCAGGCATATCCTATGTTCCAAGGAGCAGGGCAACGTGGCCCGCTTCATCAACCACAGCTGCCACCCCAACCTCTACGTGCAGCCCCTCTGCTCTGGACACACGAACACTGACAAGGTGGCCATCGGCTTGTTTGCGGACAGCACCATCCCGGCATTCACAGAGCTTACGTAAGTGTGTCCGGGTAAACAGTTTGTTGCAGCTGCATACTGCTGGCAGTGCAATACAGTGAACGTTGAGCAATCAACTCCTCCACCTGTACACCTCACACCCCAGCCAGACACTTTGAACCCCCCTCCCACCAGATCTGCCCAAAACCCAACCTGTTATAACGTTGGAAAAGATTCCTATCTCTGACTTGCATGCGATGCTGCGCATTGATCGGCGCACGTGCTCTCACACGTCATTAAACTGTTTTATTTATGTTGCAGCATGAACACGCAACAAAGATAGAGCAGTAGCTCGCTAGCACCTGGCACGTCGTGCATGTACCTTTGCAGTCAGGCCTATTATGATTCTTGTCACTGGTGTGTGTACTGTACCCACTGACAGGGGACAGTGAGTGCTCATGCAGGTCACAGAGCACAGCGGCCCCAACTTCTCATCCACACACCCACACACACTGTCACGCTCTTCAGCCCTCTCAAGGGGAGGTATATTCAATTAGGGGGGGGGGGGTGTCTTTAGGCGGCTTGTTTGCACGATTCTGCCCAAGCGCAACCTCAGCAAGCGTACTGTGTCACTGCCTTGTTGGTGATGCTGCAGGTATGACTACGGCAATGACTACATCCAGCATCAGCTGTGTGGTGTGTGCTTGTGTGGCGCTGACTGCTGCAAGTTCAAGCCACAGCAGGAGCAGGAACAACAGCAGTAGTGCGCAGGAACTGTTTCACGGGCATTCGCTGGGGTAGTGTGCATCCCAGCAGCAGCTGTGGGCGGCAGATTTGGTTGAAACCACAACGACAGCATCACTGGCGGTCTGCTGTCAGCAGGAGCAGTGGTAGTTTGAGCTGCTCCAGGGCTTTGACTGGTGTACTGCACACCATCTGCACTAGCTGTGCTCAGCAACAGGAGCACGGCAGCATGCGCCAGCAGTCTTCTGCAGCAGCAAGAGCAGCAGCAGTAAGCATGAGGTGCGTTGAGGTCTTTTGCTGATGTACTGTGCATCCAGCAGCAGCTGTGGTCAGCAACACAAGCACAACAGCATACCGGCAGTTTGCCACAGCAGCAAGAGCATTGGTAGTGAGCAGGAGCTGCTGGCAGGGGCTTTCGCCTGGGTGATGCACATCTCAACAGCAGCTCTGGGCAGCAACATCAGCTGGAAACGTGCTTGCAGTACACCACAGCAGCAGGAGAAGCAGCAGTAATGAGCAGGAAGTGCTGCAGGGGATTTTGCTGGTGTACTCAACATCCCAACAGCAGCTCTGGGCAGCCACATCAGCTGGAAACGTGCTTGCAGTACACCACAGCAGCAGGAGAAGCAGCAGTAATGAGCAGGAAGTGCTGCAGGGGATTTTGCTGGTGCAGACCACGTGCAGCAGCAGCTCTGGGTAGCAACACCATCACAGATAGTACTGCATATCTCCACGGCAGGAGCAGCAGAGTAGTGAGCAGGAGCTGCATGAGGCAATTGCTGGTGTACTGCAGACCACCTGCAGCAGCTGCACTGGGTAGCAGCACCAGCGGGAACACATACCTGCAGTTTGCCACTGGATAGCCCTTGGGCTGTCATTCTAGGGCTGGGACATGCCGCCGACCCAGCGATTGGGCATCAGCAGTTGCAGAGGCAATTCTGCAGAGGCAGTTTTGCAGAGGAAGAAATGGTGTTGCACCTGCTGCTGCCAGCACCACCAAACACCGCTTGGTGTGAGTTCAGGTCTATTGGACGCCAGCAGTGTTTTGAGAGGATGTTAGCCCTGTTTGTTCTGAGGCTGCAGGTTACAGCTAGCCTCTGGGTTGTGCATGTTGTTCTCGTGACCTTGCCGTCACTCTGTTTGTGGCTAGCACGTCTGAGTTGAGGCATGAAGTTGCGCCATCTGCATGGTTTAGCTGGACTCGCCATTGCTATTTTTGAATCAATGTTGTGATTCACTGTACAAGTTGGACCAAAAACTGACAGGCTGGGTAGAGTCCTGCTGATTTCGTGAGCTCTGGTTGAGCAGCACAGATTTCATTGTTGGGTGTATGGTTGAAGCCGGAGGTGCCACATGCAAATCTCATGCCGTCTTTGCAGGGTCTGTGCGCATGTGCATGACAATGTCAGCTGCAGTTCAGCAGTTCGGTGCAAGGCAGCAGATGGTGGACAGTGTAGTGCTGCACTGCCCCTGTTGATGCATCCGGAGTTGGGACCACTCGCATACGAGTCGCTTATGATTGTGCTGCTGTGTTGGCCTCAAGCACACTGTAAGAGGGAGTGAGCCATGCAACAGTGTAAAGTGACTGGGCCAATGCAATGGGATAGATGCGCTGGCAAGCTGTCGTTCCATGCACACTGCGGCAGATTCCTGACAGGTTGCACAGCTATTGTTATGTCAGGCAGCATCGGATCCGCCGGGCCGTGCGGTGTCTGTTGTCCACACATGCATCGTGGCGTTCTATACGCACAGAGCATCTTCAGCATTTGGTAGATTTGCTGGTTCTGCCTCTGTTAGTGCTGCTTTCTTGCCTGTGACCACTGGTCCGGAACCCATTGGGCACTTGAGGTCCCACCGTCTGCTGATGGCAAGCCCGCGCGATGCATTTTGGATGCTCTAGCAAACCTTGGCAGCGCGCAGTTCGTTACCTGAGTTGTGTTGCTAGCTCTGTTGGCACAAACGCGCCAGGTTGCGGGCTGAACTGGCATCGGCAGTTGGACTTTGCCCCGCAGGATTGGGCATCAGCCTGATGTCATTGTGAGCATCGCAGTGAGTGCAGGAGCGGGTGACGCTGCTGGAGCCTGGCAAATCCTCACTGGAGCTGTGCCACGGATGAAGGGCACGTTACAGTAGTTCCGAGGTGGCTGCACAGTCGATCATCGCGGTGTCATCCATTTCGCAAAGCACCTACGACCGGTACTACTTTTTCAAACACATCTCACAGGTAACACATGTATAATTGGATCCATTCTGAGGGGACACTCGTTGAGGTGAGCCAGCTATTGCGATGGGTTTGCGCTGCCTGCATCTGACCTCTTATTCCGCTCCATAGTCCGAGATAAAGCACATGGTTAGGGCTGATCTTCGCTGGTTAGAGAAAAAACAACTTAATGAAGAATGTATATCCGCGTGCATGGGCAGAAGCGAACCACCCTGATATTGCTAGCCAGAGGCCAGCAGTACACTGCTGATGGGGATGGTTTGAATTCTCTGCCATTACATATGTACTAGTGTCCCACCAAGCATACGTATTGATGCCTCAACTACTCAATAGGTAGCGTATCTCGCTGGCATGGATACAACGTAGCAGCTTTGGGTTCTTCTTGCATGTGCTTGCAGGGTGCACCTCTAGCTGAACAGCTCTGCTAGGCTTCAAAGGTCTTGAGCAACAGCAGCAGGAGCAGCAGCCGTCAGCAGAACATAGCATCCATCGTCAGTCTCCTGCAGCACCCTAGTAAGGAGCTGGGATCAAGGCAGGAGCTCCAATTCTCGTCCTTGAGCAGTAGGGAGCAAGCTAGCAATCATGCCGCTACAAGTGTTAGCTGAGAAGATGCGGCAGACTCTGGGTGTTGATGGCCGCAACTTCCAGCCCATCAGTCTGGAGCGATACAAGCAAGCTCTCGGAGATGCCGCACGCTTTGCAGACTGGCTCACGGAGTATCAAAAGACGGCACAGAACCTGGAGCAAAGCATGCAGGGTATGTGTGGGGCTTGTAAAAATCGGTGCTGGATTGGGTCATGCAGGGGCTTTAGATCATGCCGACTCTGGCTTGCTGAAAAAAACCTAGAGCATAACGCATAATGTATTCTGTGTTGCTTTGATCCGGCACAGTAAAGTGATCTTTCTGGGCAGTTTTCAACCACAGACACCAGCAGCAGTTTGGTCTGGCCAGCACCCCAACACCCCAACTTGGAGCAGAGCATGCAGGGTATGCGTGGGGCTTGTGAGTGCTGGATTGGTAAATCTGGGGGCTTCCATGCTCACTCTGGCTTGCTGAAATGAGTTAACATGCAGCGTAATAGATTCACGAATGTATTCTGTGTTGTTTGCTTCCAGCATAGTAGAGTAATCAATCTGCGCAGTTGTCAACATAGAAAGCAGCAGCAGTTGTGGTGGTCTTGCTCTGACCAACACACCTTTTCTTTTGGAGATGTGTTTGACTACTGCGGCTAACCCATTGCAAATCTCATACTTGCTGCTGTTCCTGCTGCAGGTTTCTTTACTGCTACCAGCACTGCAGTCCATGACTGTCCCCTTCCCTCACTCTACAGTGAACGTTACGACACCCATGAGCTGCGTCCCCTACCACCAGCCCCTTTGCCACAACAGTATGCACACCTGGCACACCCGCTGGTACCTTCAAACCCTAATTCTGTAGCAAGCCTAAACCCTAACACACCATCAGGAGGGCTAAACCCTGACCCTGATCCTAGCCCTAAACTCAGCACTCCGGGGGCAGCAGCAGCAGCAGGGCTAGGGTTTAATGAGTCGGGTCAGGGGGTTCAGGGTTTAGGGTCACGGCAGGTAGATGCCGCAGACCTGGACCCTAACCCTAATACCCCGAAGAGTAGTGCAGGCCCAGCGGCAGCGGGTGCAGGGTTTAGTGGTGTGGGGGAGGGTGGTGGTCTTGAGGGTTTAGATACGTTATGTAACAGATTTGCTGACAAGGTTCAGTGGCAGTTGATGGTGCCCATGGA
>NSMO01001673.1:0-10213 GCA_002588565.1 Coelastrella sp. UTEX B 3026
CCTGGAAGTTGTAGTTCCAGCTGCCAGTGTCAGGGACCATGTAGAAGCCCATGAACCTGCAACAGGACAGGAGGCCAAATAAGGGGTTTGTCGTTACACGAGCTCATCAGGTAGAACAAGTTGTGTGCCAACAGCACCAATGCATGCAGATTTGTCGGCCAGCTTCTTGCCAACACATCCCACTCCTGCACTGCATGCGCCAATGTTGATGATCCGCTATGCCACAGCTCCCAGCACATGCACCTTTCAGAAGCAGCAGCTGCGTCCAGCACCCTTCTCACCTGTCACTGAGCAGCAGCTGCACCTTCTCATAGAATGTTGGTGAGTAGTCCTTGGGGTTGGCGCTGTTGTCCCTGTTCTGCCTGCCCCACTCGTACCCAGGAGGTGTCAGCTTGTACGCAGTCAAGCTGCAACTGCCGGGTGTGAAGCTGCAGGTGACAGTCACACAGCGCTCACCATCCCACGACTTGTTCGCCTCCAGCATCTTTGCATGAGCTGTCACATCCTGTGTGCAACAAACACATACGAACAGCCGTGAGTGACATAAGAGACACCAGCAACGATCCAGACACTCCTGACAACCTCTCTGTGGCAGCCAAGGGGTACAAGCACACTCTAGCTGAACAGCCAGGCGCAGGCAAGTACGAATGAGTGCTACCAAACACACCGGGGCACAGCAACACGCTCTGGCCCCCAGCCGCTTACCAGAGGGCTCATCTGTGGGCTCTCATTAGGCTGTGTGTGGAGCCATCCCAGTGGCTCCAGGTCCCTGAGCAGCTCATGGTCAGGCAGCCCTGATGGCAGGTTGACCTGCTGGTGGTTGCCCCACTGGGGTGGCATCACAATGCAGCGGATCTCCTTCACCTGGGGGTTGTCAGGAGGACTCACACCGTACATGTAACCAGCAATCTGCAAGCAAGCACATACACCAGCATTATCAGCCAGTACAGCTGCCAGGTCGCACTGAGTCTGATACTGTTTGGCACCACAGGGAGCAAGAGGTATTGACTGCCAGGCAACAGCCAATACCCACCACAACACTAGCAAACGGCATGCTGCTGGAGCTGGACAACAAGACAGTCCTCATCCAAGCTTTGATGCTACAGCTTCAGCGCTGCGAGTCTTTACTCCGTTGGTACAAATAATCAGGCTGCAGCACATGCCCGCACCTGTGTTCGTAGGTCCGCAATACAGATGAACTTCTTGAGCAGGTTTTTGGGCATCACATACGTGAAGCCAGTCTCGCTGATCTCATCACTGTTCACGTAGATGTGGTTGACACGCAGGTGCAGGTTGGCAGCGCTGATTGCCCTGATGCGCCAGTCAGTCTTGCTGCCAAAGGCTGCCTGCTCATAAGGACTGGTGGTGGTCACAATCAGCTCATCACCTGGGAGACAGATAGCAGCAGAGCAGAGGATGAGTCTGCGCTGGTCCTGTGAAACAGACTATGCAAGCGCCCTAGCATGCTGGTATGCTTCTGCAGATCTCAATCAGAGCAACACTGCTGACCCACCCGCCACGAGCACAGACAGAGTTTACGCATGTTTCCCCAACCACTCACCGTGCACATTGACGCTCTTTGTTGTGACCGCTGTCATGTTTCCTCCCTCCCTGGCCTGCTTCTCAATCTCCGCAATCTGCTGCCGCTGCTGGCTGGGTGGCGTGATCTCAGCGCCCAGGATGATGTCCCTGATCTCAGACTGCGTCAGTGCGTTGGGGTTGACGTTGTTCTTCTTGGCATAATCAGCCAGGATCAGATCCTTCAAAGCAATCTCAACCTGAGAGCAGACAGAGTGCAGGAAGCATTTCACTCCAGCAGCCTGACATATACTCTCTAGTGAGGCATACAGCACTTGGTCATGCAGGTACTACCAGCAGCACAAGGACAACAGGCTGCAATTCAGGCCAACCAGCTGGGTGAAGTTGCTGATTTCTGTTACATGTTGCGACACCAGGCCCACTCCCAATTCAATGCTCTTGACACAGAAGTCATGAAGATGCTAGATAATTTATGGACATGGTGTTTACCTTGATCCACTGCTCATCAGTGAGGCTGGGCCACACATGGTGCGGCTGCGTGATGATGTTCTTATCCGGCCGCAGCAGCGTCCGTGCCTTATCAGGGTTCACATGCAGCGCACGCAGGATGAGAATCAACCTGCTGAATGCTGTGTAGCTGCTGATGGTCTTGAGCCAATCATCATAGATGTTGAACAGCACCATCTGTGGCTCGGTGGCCTTGAGGATGAGGTCACCAAACTTCTCCAGCTTGATGGCGGCCTGGAATGGCAACTGCAGCTCACTGCCTGTGATGACAATGTTGGGGAAATCCAGCAAGTGGACCTCCAGCGGATCCAACATGCCCTTGCGCGTCACGATGATACGCTTCGGCTGCTCCTCAACTGGAAGAGATCGCACAAGTGCAGCAACCTGCATGCAAACAAACCCCCAGAATGGTGAATGATGATTGATGTGATACTTAACCACATGGATAGAACAACTCTTCACAACACGAACGATCTGTCTGCCGCACGAGTTCACACCTGCACTGTGTACATGCTGCTGGAAAACACTGGCAACCCGCCGAGCAAGGCACCTCTGTTCTGCTAACCCAGCGATTGGTAGCAATGCAGTTGTTGATGTTTCTGGGCGGCAGGTGACAAACGTTGACAGCTCCTATTGATCTTGACAGTTGCTGATATCAAAACATGCATCCATTCCCCAGCGACCAGGCGCACCTCTTCAGCTGTCTTCCACTTTGCGAGCTGACTGAGGCGCTTCTGTCCCGCCCACACACTGGTGTGAATGATCTTCAAGAACAACTGACCAGTGCGAGGGTTGAAGATGAAGATGCCTCCGTTGATGGGTTTTGTGGTCAGGTTACCCTCGAACGTCTTGTGAATGGTCACCCTGTCGCACAAACACGGCAGATACAGCTAATGGTTGATACATTACAGGGCTGATGGTCGACCACAGGCCACCCATACCGGCTGCTGCCACCTTTAACCAAGCTCGGGTCTACATGGTTGCACATGTACTCTCATGATGCAATCGCAACTCACACTGCCTTGACGACCCAGATGTTCCCTTCAGGCTGTCCCAGACAACTTAACTTGAACAACTTTACACGCATCGGTCAGGCTGCCCTTACCTGTACACATTCGTGTCATCCACAAACCAGATGATCTGGTTGCTGAACAGCTCTCCATAGTTCTGGCTTGACAGGTATGGCTCTGTTGGCTCTGAGCTGTACAGCTGTAAACCCTTGCGGATGCGCTCCCGCAGCACATACAGGGCCGGGTTGCTCTTCATGATCTTGGCCATGGCTTGAATGATCAGAGGCTTCACACCGGGGAACCAGTTGCCAAACGCACTGTGAGACACTCAACACAAACACCACCAGTCATGCTAATGGCCCCCTGGATTGACAGCTTACCCATAGATGATACTAGCATCTCTAGCTGATAGCATTCTGCATCAGCGGAGGAAGTGAGAGGCCGAGCACAGGCAGTACAGGCATGCACGGGTGACCTTTGACAACGCTGAGCCACAAGCAACCCAGGGTCAAAGCAGCCCCACCTGTGCAGGTTGTATGCCAGATCAATGCCAATCATGCAGCCATAAGGGCTGGGGTAGATAGACATGTTGTCCGTGGTGTAGTCCAGGAACTTGGCACGCACATATCTCTCAATGTCGTGGCTGTCATAATCACCCCAGCGCAGCTGCACATCCAGCCAGTACTTGTTGCCAGGCTTCTGATCAAACTGGTCGTGGCTATCGGCCATCAGGCTGGGCTTGGACATGTTCCACCTTGTCAGGGAAACAAACACAAAGACAGGCATCAGCATCAAACAGCTTCCCATAGTACATACATCACCTGACAGCAGAAAGCAAGCACAATGAAACACGCAATGATATCTTGTATAGAAGCAAGGCCGCAGCTGAGCAAGTGACCGACATCAAACCACCAAGTTCACTCGCTAGATCTTGCAATGAAGCACTGAATTGTAGAGTCACCCGATGCGTCCGATTGCTGCAAGCCTCACACTGCTCACCTGTATGCTGCAAAGAGCAGGATGTCGGCACAACTGCTGTTCATCTTGTAGCTCTTTCGCGGGTGGATGGTCTCCTTCTGCACTGTCTCAATCTCAAGAGCGTCAAGCTCCTGGTCAAACACCTGGCACAAGTCCTGCAAGAAGGATGATATCACAACACAGGCATTGGTGCACGAAGACTGCGGGAGAACCGTACGGCTAATGCCGTTCAGCTGTTCATGACAGCACATCAATTCCGATGTTAGGCGCCTGTTGCTTCCAAAACCCAAGCAGGCCTTTCAAGCACACAAGCAGCAATGCGGCAGGCAGTCCAACACCGACTGCATTGAGTGAAGTGAAGCTGCATGCAGGCTTATGCTTGTAAAGATGCCCCTGTCCTCAAGTAACCAGTGCGCACGGCTCACCATGACAACGCTCTCATGCACCTTCTGCCACAAGTGCGCCCTGAAGATCTGGATCAAACTGATCTTGAGTGTGGGGATCTTGCCATGCATGAAGATGCCTGTGAGGTCCAGCTGCACTTGGAAGCCCACGTACACGTTGGCTCTGTTGATGGTGGGACTCCACCACAAGGTGAAGCGGCGGTTGGGGATCTGGTTCAGACCACTACGCTGGGCATTCGTCAGCTTCTTGAATTTCATACTCTCCTCAAAACCTGTGGAGGCAAAGCGGCAGTATTCAGAGTCAGCAAATGGACCCAAGACATCATACCCCTGATGTGGTGTTTAGGGCCCAGACTAAATGAACCAGCACTAGTACTGTAACCAACTATCTGCCCTCCCCGCCTCACAGGACCGCCAACATAGCATGTCCTGAGCGGTCCCAGGCAGTACTCACGTTCAGAGCTGACCAGCAACAAGCCAATGGCTCCTACAAAGTGAGTGCTCAACCCACAAGACAAGCCCCAACTGCTATATATCACCATCAAACAGACGTGCTGTCTTGCTGATGCGAACATAAGTCCACCTGCTACCACACCCAGCCGCATGTCCTACTTACCGCTGGCCTTCTCCCAGAAGAGCCCCTCCCAAGTTGGGAAGTATGTGCCCTTGAAGAGTGTGTGCTCCAGGATACCTTCCACACCACCCAGAGCCTGGATGACATCGGTCCTGTAGTTGTTGAGGTTCCACAGCTTGCCATCATGCCGCTGATGTGTCCACCAGAACGGGTTCTGCCGCAACATCGTGAACTGCTTGAACTCCTGGCGTACACGCCACCCGCGGTCATAAGCCAGGGTGTGCCGGTCCTCTGCAAAGTGGCACAAGGCAAGGGTAAGTCTTTCCGGCAATGGATACCTGATCCAGGTCTGATAGGAACTGGATTGAACGGCTCTGCGTTGAATGATGCTCAATGCCCCCTTCTGCTTTGGATTGAAAACAGGGCCCAAGTGACATGTTTGGACAGCGCATGAGAAAACATGTAGCCAGCCCGCCAAGAAAAGGGCAGTGGTCAAGCAAAGCAGCAGGAGTTCGTGTTCAGTCTTACTCTGGAAGAGCGTATTGATCCTGGGTATACCCCTGTCCCAGCTGTCCTCCAGGTCCTCTAGTGTCAACCGCCTGTTCTGGCTGCGTGCCTCTTCCTTCTTGAGCGCATACTCACTCCACACACGCTCACTGTCAATGAACTCACTCTCCCATGGCTGAATGTACCTGGGAAGCGGAAGCAGCAAGCACAGCCGAACAGTCAGTAGTCCTGCAATGCACTGTGCCGATTGGAGCTTAGCCTTACCCGGACGCAACATGCATGCAACAAAGCATCCGACCATATGGCGCCCTTGCAACTTGTAGGCTTCCAAACACAATCGAACAGCAGTATCACCAGCAGACTGCAGTAGCTTGGGACTCCATCATCCTGGGCCCACCTGTACAGATTTGGTATCAGCTGATCTCCCTCATGGCTCATTCCCGCCCTGAAGTGAGTCACGCCCAGGTCTGTCTGCTGGCTGTAGCGCAGATCAGACTGCGGGATGAGAATGTGTCCCATTGACAACATACCCAGACCGCCAATCTCCTTGGGACTGTAGAACACTACAGGAGGGAACCTGCTGGGCATCTTGGAGTTCAGACCAATCTTGATACTGCAGATAGAAAGCAGAGCACAGGCAGGCAGACAGGCAGTCAGCTGCACGTTGTAATGTAACATGAGCGCTTACTGAGGTTGGGGTGGTGGTAAGCTGTGTGCAGGCATGATTGCGGTACCACAGTGTACTATCACCGATGGCAAGCCTTATTTATGGTACACAGCACTAAGGCCCGCCAACACCATCAGAAGCAACTCCTAATCCCTTGCTGAACCAGCAAGCGCGTCCAGCTGCGGCATGGTCCAGCACTAGTGTGCAGCTGGCAAAAGCTTGCCCCAAACTGTAACTTACCGCGTCTGAATCTTGTTCTCACACTTGACCAGCAGATCCAGCAGCTCCTGAGTGTGCACCACTGCCTCACGGTAGTAGGTCATCAAGCCGATGAGAGCAGTGTTCCACTTGTTGGCAATCTTGGTGAAGGTGGTGCTACCACTGCTCATCAACACCTGACGAACACGGTTCTCAAAAGCCTGCAAAAGCAACAAGACATAGTTCAGCCAATGGCAAGGGTCCCTGCAACCTTCAAGCAACCAGGCACCAGCCTGCCGCAAATAAGCAATGCGCTCAGGAAGGTCAGCCAGCTGCGACAGCCACAGTTCCCCGTGGCAAACCACATACAGCCTTGAAGCCACCTCTCCCAAGATCTTTACCTTGAGTGCCTCATCATCCACACGCAGGAACGCCTGTGCTGTGCGCTCCTTGGTGGCCTGGTTCTGCAGTGCCCACACACCATCCTTGCTGGCAAAGCCCTCAGTCACCATGCGGTTCTTGGGCAGGATACGAACCTAAGGCAAGTCACAGCAGCAGATGCAGTAGTACTGAGCATCATCAGCATGTAGCAGCACAGCCTAGGCACAGCCGTCAGTCCAGCGATCACAACCACTACTGGATGTAGGACTAACAGACACATCCCACTAGTGCCATTGTGTCCCTGAGGTTGCCCATGATTTCCAGATGCATGCCTCAATCCTGAAATGGAAATAACGGCAAACACACCCAGGTGTGCACGCGCAAGATTGTACATTACCTCAAAAGCTCAAATATGCATGTGCATGCGCAAGAGTGTCCAGCACCCACCTCAAAGCCTGACATGCTGAACAGCAGGTTGGGGTTGTCCCTGCTGTACACACTGACAAAGCTGTTGGCCCACTCCAGTGTGGTGATGCTGCGTGGCAGCCTGTTGCGCATGTCCCAGAACACTGCCCTGCCCAGGTTGACATCATGCTTCATGAGGCGCATGCGGGCGTCACGCGGCCAGCACTTCTTGTTGTTGTAGCCCACGATGTTCTCATTGTTTGGGTCTGGGTGCTCTGTGAGGTACCGCTGGATGAGATCACGAGCCTCCTCAGCAGAAAACCTGAAGTACAGACAGCACATGACGGTAGGGAATGTGAAGTCGCCCCGACACACACATTACCCTCCCTCAACTTACGCTAGCGCTCTCTTGAAAGCACTATGCGGAGCTCATTCATTCATTCATTCAGACAGCACACAGCTGTGCGAACAAGCCACGCACTCCCAAATGCTGCTGGAGTTGCATGTGCCGCTAGCTGACTAGAGTACACCACCGGTAGGTGGGTGCTAAGGTCTGTGGCCGCACGCTCGGCAGTGCAACTGCGATTTAGTCTAGGCGCTAGTGGTCCAAAGACCATGATCAGTTAAGTGAAACCCCATACTGCTGCTGGTGTGTTGCTTACTTGAACAGTATATAGAGCTTCTCCACATATCTGCAGTACAGCCTGATAGGGTGTTGGGTCTCGATGGCTTTGCTCTGGAAGCTGAGCCACTCATTGGGCACATTGGGAGGACCCGCCAGCTCACTGGCTCTTGTGAGGCCCAGCAGCAACAGGTCCAGGATCAGGCCGTAGTACTGCACAACAAAGCTGCTGAACTGCAGACCTCTGATGAGGCCATAGCTGTTGGTGTGCAACATGTCCTTGTAGGCGATGGGCACGTTGTTCTTGGCAGACATGTAATCAGCCAGGTTGTGGTCCACAACCAGACGCAGCAGCCTGCAATGCAAGGAGCCAAACCACGCCAGGATCAAGGCCGTGCAACAGTGCTGCATGAAAAGCCAGCAAGCAACCCAACTTACATAATCCTGGTAGCACACTTTGGTCTGTATTCAAGACCTCACAAAAGCACAATGCACATGGCCTTCTACATTGCCTGCTTGGCAAGCTATGCACATGGCAACCTCCTGCCTGGTAGCAGATGCCAACAGAGTATTAGCACTGAGAATACAGAGGGCACTCCAACCATCCCCCGCAGGCTGGGCTCCAGGGCCCACGTTCACCTGTTGAGCAGTGTGATGTCCACCTTCTCATACATCTTCTCCAAGGTGCTTTGCATCATCACAACACACTCACCATCACCGGTCTCCCAGATGTCCTGCATGACACCATCACCACAACGGGCCAGTTGCAGGCACAGTCAGGTGCTGGTAGTGGGACAACAACGTCTGAGTGCTCATAAATTCAGGCACCATGGTCGATGGCTGAAATAGCTGCCCTGTGCACCAAAACAAGTAGTGCACCAGCAACTGCAATGAACCCGGCCTGAAAGCTGCTGCTGTGTCTGTGACAAGCCTTGTCCCCTCACCTGCAGGTTGTTGATGCCGTTGCACCACTTGTAGACGAGCCATGGTGGCGGCTCATGATCACTGGGCTTGATCCAGTTGGGGAACAGCATGCGCTTGTCAGCCTCATACCACACATACTGGTCCAGGTAGCAGTCAGTGATCTTCTCCAGGGGCTCAATCTCATACACGGGGATCAGGTGACTGTACAAGTCCATGAACTCAATAGACACCTGCACGCAAGTCAAGGACAAGGACACCACTGATGAGACTTGCGTTGTACACAACAACCAACAGCGATCACGGAGCCAAACAACAACACGCCACAAACTGAACGGGGCAGCACAGGCAAACTCAGCAAGACAGACATGCAGACTGCTATAAGGCTATCGACGAGTACAGCAATTGGTTATCAAGGGTTGCAGATTAGTGCTGATCATTCCTATAATTCGTTTCATGATCATGTGGTACAGCATGACACAGCAGATATGCTAGACAATCGTCCCCACACAGGCCAACCATAGCCGGCAGCAGCAGAACGCAGCTCTTGCTAATACAACCAGGAGCATTTGAAGCAGTATAAACCAGCCCCGACAGTCAGCCAATGTTCCTGACCTCTTTGAAGCTCCTGTTGGTGAGCAGGTGCCTCTTGATCCTCTGCAATGCCTCATGTGGGTTGTCATAGGCCTGCTCCACCAGGCCCAGCTCCTCACGCTGCTGCTGATTCAAGCGCACAGCCACAACATACTGTTCCTTCAGACGCTCCAGCGCCAGGATCAGCAGCTTGGTGTCGTGCTTGTAGTTGAGAGGAGGGAAGGGAATAGGGGTGAACCTGGTGCAGGGGTGACAACACATTTCTGTCTAATAAAACCCACAAAAAGTGTCAAACATGCAGGCGCTGCATGTCAAACGCTCGATGCAGAATGCCGTCACCAACAGGTACCTGACAACGCTGCGGCAGGTTATCCGATCTTGTCTCAACCAAATCCAAATACAAAACACGCAGCTGGCACAGCAACATGCCGCCCCATTTTACTCACTTCCTGCTCTCCAGCCAGTGCACTGTGGTGGTGTAGATGGCCACTGCCTCCTCAGGTGTGACATAGGGCCCGTCCTTGAGATAGTTGTGCTGGCGCTCCTGCTCACTCTTCAGGTACAGACGAGTCAACCTGCAGAAGATAACACACCCAAGCTTAATGACGATGCCGCGTTTGGTACCAGCCAGGACTGCTAACAAATACCGGCAACTGTGCTGGAGACGATCAGGCAAACACCACCATGACAAAAATGAGCCATACATCACAAGGGTTGTTTGTACCCACCACAGCTCAGTGACTGTTTCCATTTCAAAAGACGTCCAATATTTGGTTACACATATGGTTCATCTGGCTCTCTGTGTCCCAAAACAGCAAATGCGATCCCGGCCAGTGTCTGTCATACCTTCCCAGGTTCTTGCGGCAGACTGTCTTGTCCACTGTTGCACCACGTCTGATGCGCTCC
>NSMO01001678.1:0-14679 GCA_002588565.1 Coelastrella sp. UTEX B 3026
GGCTGCACTGCTGGCTGCACTGCTGGCTGCACTGCTGGCTACACTGCAGGCTGCACTGCTGGCTGCACTGCTGGCTGCACTGCTGGCTGCACTGCTGGCTGCACTGCTGGCTGCACTGCTGGCTGCACTGCTGGCTGTGCTGCTGCTGCTGCTGCTGCCGAAGGGTTCACAGCTTGCTCTGGCCCAGCCACTGGGGAGTCAGCTGCCTTGTACGCTGCTGCTGCTGCTGCTGCTGGCTGTGCTGCTTTCGCTGCTGCTGTGTCTTGAGTCTTTTCAGCTGCTGCAGCCGCTGGTGCAACAGCAGTCACTGCTGGTTCAAGATCCGCTACAACCGCCTCAAGCGGCTCGAAAGGCTGGGCTCCTGCTGCTGCTGCAGCGGCTGACTGGACTGCTGCTGCCGTTGCTGAGCCCTCTGCAGGTTCTTCTGCTGCTGGCTGTGCTGCTTTCGCTGCTGCTGTGTCTTGAGTCTTTTCAGCTGCTGCAGTTGCTGGTGGAACAGCAGTAACTGCTGATTCAGAGCCCGCTACAACGGCATCAACCAGCTCTAAGGGCTGTGCTGCTGCTGCTGATGCAGCAGCGGCTGACTCAACTGCTGCTGCTGCTGCTGCTGAGCCGTCTGCTGGTTCTTCTGCTGCTGCCATAGCTTCTCCTGCTGGTGCTGACAGTTGATCTAGTTCCACAGGTGCATGCTCTCCTGTAGCTGCAGCAGATTCTTCACTTTCGCTGTCATCCTCTTCACCAAAATCACTCAGAAAGAATGAATCTAGTGACAGATCTGTACTGATGGGCTGCCAACCCACTGATCCCCCCTTCTTGCTGCTGCTGCTGTTGCTGGCTGGTGCAGCAGAAGCGATTTGAGCCCCTGCAGCAGACTCTGGTACTGGTGCAACAACACTGCTGCTGCTGCTGGATTTAGCAGCAGCAGTGGGATCTACCTGTACTTCAGCAGCAGCAGCAGCAGCAGCTGGCTTTGGAACTGGCTGCTCAGTGCTGCTGCTGCTGCTGCTGCCATAATCAACAGCATTGCCTGGCAGCAGTCTCAAGATCTGCATGCTGCTCAAGAGATCACCGAGATCACCTTTGTGCAGTGGCAGCTGCTGCAGCTGCTGCTCTGTGAGTGCTGCTGCTGCCCTTGAACTGCTGCCAGCAGCAGCAGCAGTTGCAGTCCATGCCTGCTGCAGCCAGGGCCATAGCTGTGCTGGCAGAGTCCAGCTGTACTCAATGCTGCTGCTGCTGCTGCTGCCGTGGATGCATGGCATCACTGCCTTTGGATTCACTAACGCTGCAACAGCCCACGTTGCTCTGCCTAGCTGCCTCACGCTGCTGCTGCTGCCATCCTCAGCAGCAGCAGCAGCAGCAGGGGTCTCGCACAGAGCATTGCAAGCTTGAGTTGCCAGCTGCAACAGGGCGTCCACAGATCCATTGGCTAAACTGCTGCTGCCACTGCTGCTGCCAGCATGGCTATCGCCCTGCTGCTGCTGCTGCAGCAGCACCCCAGCTATGATCCACAAGCAGCAGCAAATCTCATCGGCAGTCAGATCTGGCAGCAGTGCAGGTACTGCTGCTACATAGCGATGCAGCAAGTGCTGATCTGGTGCGATCCCCAGCTCGGCGAATGCTGCTGCCACTAACACAACATCGTCAGCAACAGTGCTGCTGCTGCTGCCAGCTTGCTGTCCTTCTGCTGCTGCCAATGCAGACAGGACCGCTGGTTCCAACTGCAGCCAAACATTGCTGCTGCGGCTGCTGCTGCCGGAGTCGAGCAGCCATGCTGGAACCAGGCTGCTGCTGCTGCTGCTGCTCTGCTGCTGCTGGGCATATCTGTGCAGATCTGCAACAGTATCTAGCAACTCCCAAAACCAAGTCAGAGACTGCTGCTTTGTGCAACTGTTCTCAGCTACAAAATGAGTCTGCATCCAAGCAGGTGCCGCTGCCAATCCCGCTGCTGCTATCGCTGCTGCCAGATCTACCTCACTGCTGCTGCCACTGATGCTCTGCCAGCTGGCAGCAGCTGCTGCCAGATCTAGCACCAGCTGTAACACACCCAGCAGGCCCTGGCAATTGCAGGCTGGGGAGGCAGCTTGCAAACTTAGGGTTTTAGCAATCACAGGGCCCTGTGCTAGCAGGTTTTCAGGGTTTAACTCTAACATTTGTAACAACTGGTTACATAACTGCATTAGGACAGCATCCAACTCCCCTTGCTGCTGCTGCTGCTGCCGGGCTGTGTCGGCAGCAGCTGCTGCCGCAGATGTATGTGGCAGCAGCAGCAGCAGTGCTGGCAAAGCTGCAAATGCAGCTTGCGGGTCTTGCTGTAATGCAAGTGCGAGCAAGCCTGACATCGCTGACAGCTTCATTGCATGGTACCTGCTGCGGGTGCTGCTGCCGCGCCAGGTGGCAGCAGCATCACCGTGCAAACGCAACACCTTAGCCATCAAGCTGTCGTGATCCACAGCTGCTGCTGCTGCTGCTCCTCTCCAATCTCCACTGCTGCTGGCAGCAGCATATGCGGCAGCAGCAGCGTTGTATGGCAGTGCTTGCATCAGCTGCAGAAGAGTGCTGCTGCTGACATGTTGTGCACCCCCACCAACTGCCAACCAATGCCACATCAGCTCGGCAGTTGCTGCTCTCTGCGTGCCTGGAAGTTGAATCACCCTTTCTAACAATGCACCACATAAGTCAGCCTGGATTTGCTGCAAAACTGCTGCTAAAGCCTGCTGCTGCTGCTTCTGAGAGGCCCGAGCCTGTAGATTGGCAAATAACACATTCAAACAGGCATAGACGTCTGCTGACCAGTCCGGTACGTGGCTGCTGCTGCTGCTGCTGCTGCTGTCCTGGCTCCAGCCCTGCTGCTGCTGCTGCTGGTGTTCAGCAGCAGCAGCAAGCACCTCAGCAGTAAGCTGCACTGCATCTGCTGTAGCCTGCTCCAATGCAATCCCATTGATGCTCATGATGATGGTCTCAGACTGCTGCTGCTGCTGCTGCAGCACCAGAATCGCCTGCAACCGCTGTACTGCTGCTGCCAACACAGGCACCACCCACTCAAGCGGCAGCAGCGTAGCTCGACCAACCCTACCACTGCTGCTGTTGCTGCTGCTGCCATCAGACAGATCAATCAGCAACTGTGTCATGCCAATGAGTTCGTCAGTATCCAGATCCGCAAACTCCGGTGCTGCTGCCACTGCTGCTGCCCAATGTGCAAGGAAACTATCTGGCAGCGGTATGTTGACCTGTGCTGGATATGTTAGAATCGATTGTAACATATGCAAGGGTGCATCTGCCAAATGTGGCTGCAACAACGGGGCCAACACGGAAATAAACTCCTGCAAGCAAAAGCACAGACCAAAACCACAAGAGGTTGATATTGGTCAATGTTGAGTGTTTTGGCCGCCGTGCGGCCTGCTGCGAATTCTCTGCACGCATGCAAAAAGTTGTTAGTTGGGTTGTAACGGTTTGGGTTTAGTACGTGTGACGTTCAGACAGCACATACAAGACTGACGTAACAGCAAGCAAAACTGACATCAGCAGATTGCAGGAGAAAGGAATCAAGTCCCAAATGCATTTTCTGTTCCACATAAGGGTGTAAGGTGTAAGTTGCCCCCCACTTGCCAGAGCTCAGGGTGCTTCTGTTTCTCGTGTGATTGATCTGCAAACCCATTTTTGATACGCCCAAGCCCAACACAGCTGATTAGCTGCAGCTTGCCAACCCAACAAAAATGTCGACATAAACTACACAAGCAGCAGCAGCAGCACTAGAATGCACCCCTATCTACACCCTCTGTTTCACATCTGGGTGCAACCTGCCGCCAAGCTCTAAAGCAGGATGCTCCTGTTTCTTATGTACCTGCAAAACCATCCTGATTCACTCAAGCACAACATGACTTATCAGCTGCAGCTAGCTACCCCCAAAAAACGAACCTTTGGAACGAACTATGTCACTTGAATGCACCCCCACCTGCATTTTCTGTTCCACATCCGGGTGTAACCTGCCCCCAAGCTCTAAAGCAGCGTGCTCCTGGCCCTCGGGTATCTGCAAAGCCATCCTTGATTCATTCACAGCATATGCTGGCATCTGACTCCACAATGCAACCAAATGCAACATACTGGCTGACTCAGCACTGCTGCCACTGCTGCCAGCAGCAGCAGCAGCATGTGCTAGGGCTAGGCCCTCTGAGAGACTCTCACTAGCCATGATTGCTGTGAAGAGCTGCTCCGAGGGCTGCAAAAGTACTTCACTGCTGCTGCTAACAACCGCATCATTGGACAGCAGAAGGCTGTCTGGCACTGATGAGTCTGTGGTTGCTGCTGCTGCTGCTGCTGCTGGTGGTGGTGGTAGTAAAGTGGTCTCTGCTTTTGAACTGGTTGCCGGCTGCAAATCATCATCATCAGCAGCAGCAGCAGCAGGCTCACTGGGCTGTGCTACATTCATAGTACTAGCAGCAGCAGGGGCAGCGGCTGCCACATCCTGTTGCTGCTCCTGCTGCTGCTGTAGTGGCTCAACAGCAGGACTAATCTGAGATGACTGCCTGTTTGTGCTGCTGCTGCTGCTGCTGCTGCTGCTGCCAAGATTAAACCTCCAAACTTTCACGCCACCGGTTTTGCTGCTGCTGCTACTGGCGGCGATGGCGCTGCCATTGCTAGTATCCTTGCTGCTGCTGACAGCAGCAGGAGCAGCAGCAGCAGTGGTGCTTGCATCCTTGCTGCCACTGCCGTTCTGCCTTGCCAGCTTAGATCTGATCTCTTCCAGTTTGGCTAACCTCTGCTGCATTGACATATCACTGCCGCCGCCGCCGCCGCTGCCGCCGCTGCTGCTGTTGCTGCTGCTGTTGTTACTGCTGCTGTCTAAAGCATCAGCTATGCTTGATGTATTTATGCTTGAGCTTTGTTCTGCAATAGCAGAGGGAGCTCTTAACACATCAGCACCAGCTGCTGCTGCTGCTGCTGCTGCTGCTTCATGAGCCGCTGCAGGATCCGCTGCAGCAGCGGCGGCAGCAGTCACTGCTGCCGGAGGCACAGGTGCTGCTGGCTCCTCAGCCGCCGCCGCTGCTGCTGCTGCTGCATGTGACGCTGCTGTACCAGCAGAAACACCCTGAGCTGTATGTATCCCGTTTGCATCTGCTGATGCTGCTGCTGCTGCCGCTGTTGCTGCTGTTGCTGCTGTACCAGCAGACACAACCTGAGCTGCATGTACACCATTTGCATCTGCTGGTGCTGGTGCTGTTGCTGCTGCTGCTGCTGCTGTGTGTTCCAGCAGTGTCATGAGTCTGTTGACAGCTGGCAGTGCTGACTCACACACTTGGATGTGGACACAACTGCACAAATAGTCACAAACGTCAAACAGCAGTCAATCATACACACAAGCCTCCTCATATGTATGTGAATTTGCAAAGACAGGGGTTCATTACAGCTACTACTGCTACAAATGAATCTATGTCAGACAGATGAAGGCAATAGGATGTGTGCAGAGCTTCACTTGTCTATTGCTATTGGCGAGATGCTCGAGTGTGAGATGCTTGCAAAGCCAGTGAACTGCTGTAGGCATTCATCCAATATTGCCATAGCAGATGCGCTTGCTGCTTGTTGCTATGATCATGCAACACACGGCTCTTGCTGTCTGGGTGCTGCCAGTTTGAAACGGACTGTACTGTTGATTACTGTTTTTACCATCCATGTCTCACGAATGCTTCATGTTCAAGCGGGACCCATGCCTCGCTGAGCATGGCGTGGCTAAGCCCCAAACCCAAAACCCACCTACGGCCTTTCTCTTGTACTGTGACCTGCACTGCAGGCTCAGTAGATCCATTGCTGCTGCTGCTGCTGCTGGGCTGTGTGGGGTCATAAGCCAGGCTACAGGAGAATGACCGCTGTCCTAACATCATGTGGTGATGGACTTCAAGCGGCCGCCTGAAAAGGACACCGAACAAAGAGCACAAGGTTTATGGAGCCTGATAGTCAGCTGAGCCTGCTGGTGACCAAATAAATGCTGCTGGATATACCCACATCTCAAATGCTGCTGGATATACCCACATCTATTAACCTTTCACCAAATCTTTTGCCAGAATTCATTTCATAAGGATGACATATGTACAGACAGAGGGCAAGCTGTTTGCATATTTCAGGCACGACTTCTACCGCTCACCTGGAGTCAGCTGCCAGGCACTCGACTGCTTTGTCGAGTACGTCACGCAAGACGCCAGCGACCGCAGCTGGTACGAGCAGCACATACTCGCTATCATCTGACTGCTCTGACAGCCTCAGCAGCTGTCCAGAATTGCTGAGTTTGCTGCTGCACGAGTACGTACTGCCTCCAACCTGCATCAAATAAGTGTGTATGTTTACCAGGATTCCAAAGCAGTGTTGCAAGCTTACGGACAAGGGCTGGTCGCCAGCATGTGCACATACCGAGTATTCAACAGCAGCAACAACAGGCCGCTCGCTGACTGCTCCGTTACTCGTCGCTGAGGCCAATGCAATTATAGCTGATCGGTATTTTGGACGTATGTGACCGGCAGCCACGCTCGCTGACAGCCTGATTCGCCTTGCAGCGGCAGGCATCGGCGCTCGACATGATGGTGGACATAGCTTGGAGGCCCTGGCGAGCCTATGACACCCCAGAAGCGCCATAATTTAAGCCAAGTATCCGTCTATGAGCGCAGCATCGCAGGGCAATTCTGAGTGCCGGGCCAAGAGGCAGGGTGGCCGTTGTGATTGCTGCAAGCACAAACAGTCTCAATAGCTGACTCCAAGCTTCATATACAGTACACATCAGCAACATCATGTGCGTGCAAGTGCGCTGGCGCTCGCTTGGCGGTTCAGCCGGCACCACCGGTGACCCACTGGCTCGGACATGCTGCAAGGCCCTATGCGTGCTGTTGAGCGAAACAGAACGACGACTGCACACTCTAATAGGTTGTGAAGGACAACTATGTGAGCCACAACGATCAGGATGGTTTGAGAGCTAGCTCCATGGCGGTGTACTGCTTCTGGGCAGTACTCAGAGACTCTGAGAGGCCTGGCAAGTTTCGCAACCTTAAACAGACATGCGTAATGCTTACTGGCATAATAGAAGTAAAACTTCATAACTTAGTACTGGCATTTGTGATTCTCAACTGGCATGTGCAACGCTTACTTGGCGTATGTCCTTCTTGATTGGCATGTACAACTCTTGCCTAGCGCTAAGCACTTAGAGTTCTTAATCTTGGAAAGGTTTTCGACAATTCGCTTAGCTTTTATAACAAGGGGTGCCATAAGGAGGACGACCTGCATCCCGGATGCAAGTTGCGGGAGAACATGTGTACATATAAGGCATGCATGGTACCGGCATCACCCCGACTGCAGTAGTACTGCAGTCAAGAGTCTTCAAGTTGGTTGCAGGAACTGCTGACCAGCCCTGTTTACAAGTAGCTTATTGCAGTGCAATGCAACTATTGTAAGGTCTAGAAGTCTGGCCGGAACGTCATCATTAAGTATGGCATACGAAGATGTAGCAGAATGTATGGTATTGTGATTATATGGAGTTGGCTGTGTCACTTCAGTTTTATCCGGTTAGTGGAGAGTACTGCCTGAGGCGGTGAGGTATCCACGTGTAACAACCCTCTCTCAAAAAATATCAACATCCACTGAGTGGCAGTGCAGAGCATTTTTTTGCACTGGCCGCACGCATCAATATTATCTGAAGAGAAAGAGTCAGCCACATAAGAGGCTGTGTATGGACACACATTCGAATATTGATGTAAGATATGTGCAAGACAGTTGCATCGCTGTATTTCAAGTGTGTCCTCGGACGGGAGCAGCGGCAACAAAGCATATCACCAATTCAAATCAAGCCCTGCACCTGCTTTCTCATCATGCATCAACCCCATATCTACATCCATGAACACTCTGTGTGCTTTGCAGCGTACAGTGGCCTTGAGTTCTTCAATCAAGCGTGCCCAATTGGAGTAAAACGATGCAACAAAGCCGTCACAATGCAAACTGGGGTCTAGGGTTGTCAAGACGTTGAGCATCTCCTCATCATATCCGTGTTCAGCCATGTACTGCATATTACTTTTGCTTCTGTCGGGCCTACAAGCAAAAAGAAGTACAGCGGCTGATGAAAGAAGTTGGTTTCAACTTTCCTGCATCATACTGTGATCCATACTATGACCAAAGGTCGCTGAAAGGTGACCACTACATTATGAAACACTGAGCCTCATTGAACGCAGAGTAACCAAATACTGCTTCAAGCGCCCGGATGATGTTATTGCTGGCATAATTGTGTGACCAGCTAATCACAACCAGGGCTCAATTTCTGTGTCACCAGTGTGCAACTCTGCAAAAAATGCATACCTGGTTCCAGCGAGACAGTTAAAATCTACACGTTGCCTCATGTTGCCTCATGTTGCTACTGGGTACTCATGCTGGCATGCCAACTAGCTGGCCCAAAGTCCAAACCATGCAGGTCATACAATATACTCACTTGCGCTTCATGTCCAAGAAACTAGTTCTCCAACTGCCGCCAGGCCTCGTGAAGTAGTCCACAGTAGCAGGGTCCTCCGTGGATAGAAAGACTTGTCTGGTCAAACTTGAGTCAACGTCCCTGATGTTGTGCAGCGCAGCATCACAGGCGGCGTCCTCCCAAACCTGTGCTTCGACCTCTTTGTCCCCATGACGCACGTACAAGCTGATACACCCCGCTTCAAGACTCCTGCCACGCAGCTTGGTCTGCTGTCGGTTGGCAATCTCAGTCAAGGTTTGCCTGTTCGGCCGAACAACATATGCCACCGCCTGGGCGCGCCACCACCAGTATTGCCTTTCCGCTGGTATACCTGACGTACGCAGCTGTAATTTGAATGCCGCTGGTACGAGTGTACAAACTGCCGAGATTGCTAGTATCTCAATTCTAATGACTCTAGGCGACGCAGGGTCGCTGGCTTTGTGGCTGCGGAGGTCGGTCGACGTCGACACCGGCAATCTCCTGTGCCGAGATGCCAGCAAGCTCCAGTGTGCAATTGCTGAGGTGTAGAAAGTAGCAGCTGTCGAGAGTTGTCTTGTCGCCACAGTAGCGGGTGGCTGTGAGGAAGTTGCCAGGCCTTTCCAAAAAGACACGGCCAGTCTCAAGCGCGCCGGCCATCGCCGCGGCTTCTGCGTGCAGCATGGAGCCGATGCCACTGTGGGACATAAGCGCCCAAGACGGTGGACATCTATGTATCAGGGTATATTCGGACACACCTATCAGGTCCAGCCAGCATGCGACACACACTACTCAGATTGAATCGGGCTGCACAGCAGTAACTGGCACACAGGGTGCTTGCGTCATGCATGGCATGCTTTGCCTTGTTGTTGCATGTCGACATACGCCGCCATGACGTCATGGCGGCGTATGTCAGGCTGGATCCGTGCATGGCTGGTTCAAAGCTGACACGTGGAGATGTTACAGAAGTTGTGAGGAAACCCATCCTCACCTGTGGCCTGCAGTAAAGACAACAAACTTAGCTGTCCTGCAGTCGTAGGGGTGCTGGTCTGCCCATATGGTCTGTTGCGCTGCCAAGGTATAGGGCAGAGCCGCAGGCTCTCCGGGAGCAGCCAACATCGGCTGTTGCTGTTGTGACAACGTCGAGGCAGCCAGTGCACCTGCAGGCCGTTCTGCCGATGTCGCAGCAGTCGACTGTGTTCCAAGCCATAGCCCAGGCGGCCAACTACTGCTCTTGGGACATGCGTGAAGCTGCCCGGTCGCTGTGCCAAACACAAATTGTGACCTCCATTCAGGCTTGATGCATTGCCAGCAGCTCCTGGCTGGTTCTGCTGCAGCTGCAGACAAATCTG
Source organism: Coelastrella sp. UTEX B 3026 (assembly GCA_002588565.1). NCBI lineage: Eukaryota > Viridiplantae > Chlorophyta > Chlorophyceae > Sphaeropleales > Scenedesmaceae > Coelastrella > Coelastrella sp. UTEX B 3026. The sequence continues at coordinate 9,802 of NSMO01001678.1, forward strand.
AAGCCTCGACATGGGGGTTATGATCAGCTAGAAAGGCTGAACGCTGGCCGAGAGCTGTAATCTGAGCTGACGCGTGCGCATGAAACACGATTCGGTGTTGTATGAGGTGTGTATAGCTGACCAGGAAGCCGACAAGCATGCCAACGACGAGAAAAGCGAGGTAGCGAAAGAGGCCGGGCATGCCCTCTTGTTTGCTCATTGTCGAACCCCTGTGCCCTGGGGCGTCGCTAGCGGTAACAAACAATCTGAAACAGCAGAGTGCTGTGAGCTGCAGTGCTCAACCGCTGGCTAATGGGGACTGCCTCCTTCAGTCAGCGCCCCGGTCGCAGCGACTGAATCATTCAGTTATCTGCTCGCAAGTGGCGACATGTGAAGAAGACTCACGCACTACAAGATTTTACATTCCAGTGAGCTCTTATACCTGCAGTTGGTATTCCCGAGGCTACTGCCAAGGGCCCGGCGCCCAACATGCATACATACCCGTACGCGTACGTACGTACCCGCAGCAGTATGAGCTCTGAAGCTTGGAACGCTGATTTTATTACATGTGCCAGCCGGTGGGATTCAGTTGTGGACTCCGGCTAGCCTCTTTAGCGCCATTGTGCTCCTTTCAAGGGCTTGTTCTAGAACAGAAAGCACAGATCTGTGCTTTTGAGGAGTCCGAGCTCTGTACACATGTGCCCTCGGCTTCGCGCCATAACCAGTGAAAGGACCCTGTCCCTGTCTACACCCTGCCTTCTCATACATAACAGAAGTAAAAAAACTTCGTAATAGTGTGTGAAAATGTATATAAAGCAGGAATGAAAGGCAGAAGCACATACGCTGGTGAACAAAGCTATCCTGCCTGTACATTTGGCCTTTTAACAGTAATAAAACTTCACAGTACTTTGTGAACATTGGGAACAAGCATGGATTAAAGGCAGAAGTATGCATGCTGGTAAACAAAGCTGGCTTGCCTGTATGCAGGCCCTTTTATCGCCCACACACACTCTTCAATGATTGCGTGTGTCACACGCATAAGCTATACCACAGACTTGGTCATACACACTCACACGATTGACAAGATGTCCTGGCAAAGATGTCGTGCTGTGAAAATGCTGCCAGGTAAGCAGCAACCAGGCGCACTGCATGTAAATTCATCAAAACCCGGGTGGCAAGCCCTCCGCATAGCAAGCAGCTTGACAATGCATCTACTATGCTGCAGTGGGTCAGTACTTCGGTTCAGAACTGTGGCCTGCATGCCATGACCTGTACCTGGACCCACAGGAGACCCACCGTGGTGACCACGGGCTCAATGCACGTGTCCTGCATGGCACTGCAGCTTTGCCAGCACATCTATCTTGTTGCATTGGCTCAGTCACTTTTGCACGTGTGGCTCACACAAGCCAAGCCGTGTACGTGCTGCTGAGGTGCCTGCCTTTGCAACAACCCTGACACTAGCCTGCTAAACCACCTCAATGACTCTGCTATAAAGCCATGTTTATAAACCTCGTCATAACATCGTCATATTCTCAAGGGGGTGGTGCCAATGGGCTTCACTTCTTCCATTGGGCTATTCCTGATGAAATCTGCCCAGTGCTTTGGCATCAGATTGGCCAGAGTTACAGCATCAGTTTGGGCCTCGAGAGCAACCTACGTGACAACAGCAGACAGCACCAGTAAGAATCTACCCATCACAAGGATGATGTGCACATGATGCCAAAGGATTGCTGCACGCTGACTCTGTTTTGAGTACAACCCCGCTATAATATAAGCATCATTATTGACCCCAGCCAAGCTATACACAAAGTGTAGCTCCCGGTGCCGTGTACCGTCAGGAATCAGAGAGGGGGCTGGGCGTGCCAAAAGGACGTTGCAGATCCTGTCCCCCTGGTGACAGTGCAGCCTTCAGATGCAGCTGATATAGATGCTAGAACATGACTCTTTGACAGACTGACTCGACACAGCGACACACAAGCGCAAGTGTTCAATGTGGGTTTATACATCTATATCTACGTGTTTCTTAATCATCTTCCAGGCAGATCAGGAGACCAGGGTCAGCTGCAGATGCTTCTCCTTATCAGCCTAGATAAGCAAAGTTTGCTGTTTATTTCTGTTCCGACGTAAAGATGATTACTGCAGTAGACCCCCTACTGAATCTTACTGACGCAATGGATACAACACGACAGCTTGCATGGCAGGACAGCTTGCCAGCGCATCCATCTTGTTGAATTGGCTCAGTCACTATAATCACTTTTATAACACCACAAGCAAGTGCTGCACAAATCAAACTCACCTCAAGTGTTGCCACTTCAAACAGCAACTGCTCTACAGCAACCTTGGTCTTCTGTAGCTTGGGTATGAGTGCTGATGCAATGGCTTGCCCCTCCTCGACACCCAGCCACAAGTTGTCTAGCACGACAGGGAAGCCACCTGAACAATGCACACAATACCCAGTGCAGAGTGAAACTGACACACTTCAGACATGACATATGGCAGACTAGGATCGCACATCATGCACTGATCAGCTGCCCGCACTATTTCAGGCCTAAGGTCGTGACAAACCGGTGACGCTGCAACTGCGGGTATCTGCAGTTGCACATTCTAATGGTACTACTAGCAATAAAGCACAAATCAAAAATTAGATGTGCATTGGTCAAGAACCAGCTTTGTGTCATTTCAAGTGTGTTAGAAACCCATACCTTCTAAGTTTGTGTTGATCTGTGCCAGTTTTGCCGCCAGGAGCTCCCTGAGTTGCCCAACTTCACTGTGTATGACATCCCTGCTCTCGCTGGTGGTGCCCAGGGATTTACACGCACGGGCAAAGAGGCCACGAAGGAGATATGATACCTGCAAGCGAATCATAGTTTGACCACACATAAGGGTTTGACTCCGGTCGTAGAAACTGAGCACCTGCTTCACGTTACCACTGAGTAAGCTGGCTGATATGATAAGGAGTGTGATGGCTGAAAGTTACTCCCGGCACCGCATGCACACAACGCAGGAGCTGATTGATTAACAAACACACATGGACCAACCAGCCGATGACACCCCTATCAACTGCCGGCATTGACATGCTATGCCTCAACACCCAAAACCTGATTCCCCGAACTTAGCCCCAAAGCTCAGCCCCAGCTCCACAAAACCCCCAGAAGCTCAGAGCCATCAAAGCCCCACCAAGCCGTACCTGTTTCATGCCGTCATCCACCGCTAGCTGACTCAGCAACCAGTCAAGCAGTCAAGCAAACCATCAGAATGCATTGTGCTGATAATGCTTGTCACCAACAGAGGAGCCCACTTGATTGACAGACACACACAGACCAACCAAACAAGGACACCCCTATTAACTGCCGGCATTGACATGCTATGCCTCAACACCCAAAACCCTGAATACCCTAACTTAGCCCCCAAACCCCCAGTGACAACAGCTCCAAAACCCCCAGAAGCTCCTACAACATCAAAAGAAGTAAAAGCCCCCAGCCGTACCTGCTTCATGCCGTCATCCACGGCTAGCTGACTCAGCAACCAGTCAGCAATCTTGGGGGCATGCTCTGGCTGCTGCCACAGGACGTGCTCCAGCAGTAAGCAGTCGTACTCTGTCACAGTGTCGCGCCCATTGCAGTAAGCTGCAACCTGCAGCCAAGAATGCGGCACAGCACAAGGCAAACAATGGGGCTTGAGGCATGTTTTCGAGTTAGCTGCGGTGTTACAGGGCAGTGACCTGCGGTGTTCATAAGACATGCGCAGATGCTTTGCAAAGCTACGCAAGCAGCAGCGCAAACACTACGACAAGCAGTCTACTCACGATTGTGGGGTCTTGCGAACCCCCCTCCTTCATTTCCGCACAACCCAGACCACCCCTAGCTGGGCAACCTGCCTTTTCATCCTGATTAAGCGCTGGCTTATACCCTGGAAACTACTATTACATTGGGACTACCATGTGTTCTCAAACACAAGACCTCTATCAGCTGCTCAAATCTATTATCCCTCCCCGTCACTCGCCTGCATGAGCGCAACAGCTTTGACCAGCCTTCTGTCTGACACGTACACTGGCGGCTCAATCTTCTCCTGGAGGTAGCTGCGCAGGTCTGCCAGCAGCTGGATGACGTGTTGTGGCACACGTACAGCTGACATGGCGGCGGTGCGAGTGTGTTGGAAGTCATCCATGGTCAGGCGGGCGCTGGGGTCAACCTGGGCAGACACCACGCAAAGTAGAACTTGTCTTTGATTGATTGTATGCTTGAGATAAGGACTGTTTGTGACAGATTGTTTGTGTTACCAGGCAACACACACAACAGCAAAGCGTGTGAACAAAGGAACTTGTATTGGACAGCGCGTGGTGTGGTACAGTACAGCTGACATGGCGGCTGTGCGAGTGTGTTGGGAATCATCCATGGTCAAGCGGGCACTCGGGTCAACCTGGGCAGACATCACACAGAAGGAGATAGTATGAAGAAGAAGGAAGTTTAAAGATTGTATGTTACCAGGCAAGATACACAACTGTGTACAAACGAAGATTGTGAATAAAGGAATAAAGGAACTTGTATTACAAAGTACGTGTTGTGATACAGTACAGCTGACTTGGCTGCTGCTCGAGTGTGCTGAAAGTCCTGCAGTGTCATAGGTGTGAACTGAGACAAACCTGAGCAGACACACAATGCACACGAGAGGTGTTGTCAGAGGCTAGTATCTGCTGCTGTATCAAAGCTACCAACCAGCCATAGCTCTATGACGCTCGGCCCCGTGCCCCGATTCAGAGGCGGAAACAACAAAACTCCAAGCAGCGATCTTATCACTGCCATACTTGCATCAAAGGCGCAGAGATCTGCTACTATCAGCAACAAACATAAGACACAAGCATGTGGGTTAGAGTGACGCACGCGGTGAGAGCGGAGTGGG
>NSMO01001679.1:0-10938 GCA_002588565.1 Coelastrella sp. UTEX B 3026
GCTGCTTGGCACATTGCAGGTGGTGGTTACCAGCCGCCTGACCTGTTGCGCTCTGCAGCATCTCAGCCTGCCATGTCGCTGCCTGGCCGCCAACATCAGCAACAACAGCAGCTGCAGGAACAAACGCAGCCTGCTGCGACGCAACCAGCCGCTGGGGAGGCGCTAGAGTCTGGCCTGTTGTTGAGCCCTTTTGGCCCCGGAGCCATCAGGACAGCGCCGTCCACGCCCGCAAGGGGTGATGCAGCAGGGCATGCTGATGTGTCTCCCGCTGCTGTTGTTCCTGCACAATGGGATGGGGCCTTAGGGCAACAGCAGGGTGGTGAGGATTTGTGGCAGCAGTTGCAGTGGCAGGTCACCCTGGGCAACTCAGAAGAGTGGGCTGACAGCGGACCAATCAGGCAACTGTTTAGAAGGGTGAGTTACTGCTGCGTATGCATGTCGTAGGCTGTGCAGTCTTTGTATTGTGCATAGCAGCCACTGTGTCTGTCCTTTGCTACCAACTCGTGTGACTTAGGCATGTTTGTTTTGGCGTCTGGTTGCCAGAAGTATCACCGAGGTTCACGTTGTTCATATTACTACAGCCGTCCTGTTCGCTGAAGCACGCTCTGCATGTTGCTTCATGTTTCCTGCAGGTCACGTTCCCTCTACTGTTACCGGTATACCTGGGGCAGCGGCTGACCATCCCTTTTGCCAGCGCAGCAGGGTACAGCAGGGAGTGGCTGATAGCTGCGTTGCTGTGCTGTCCGCTGGCACTTATCATGTACTTGGGGCTGCTGACTCTGCCAGGTGTGCTGGTGGCTTGCAGCTGTGGGATTGCTGCAGCAATCACAGCTACAGTGCTGACTTGGTGGGATGCGCCAGGTCAGATGCCTGTGCAGGGTTTAGGTGGTGTTACTGCAGCAGTAGTGCCTGGGGTTTTGGCTGTGCTAGCATTTGTCATGGGAGTTGTTTGGATTGATACAATTGCAACAGAAGTTGTTGGGGTGCTGACGTTTGTTGCTGGTTTGGCCAGTCTGCCATCTGGCGTTATGGGATTGACCTTGCTTGCATGGGGCAGCTCACTGGGTGACTTCTTTGGTAACCGTGCTATGGCGAAAGCCGGGCACGGAAGCACTGCTATTACAGCTTGCTTTGCTGCTCCGCTGTTCAATATGCTCATGTCATTGTCCTTTGGGTTCAGTAGATACTTCCACAACATTGGCAGCAGCTCAGTCAAAGTACACCTTACGCCAGAGGTGGCTTTGGGATGCATATTTCTCATGGGATACAATGTGGCCACTATATGTATAGGTAGGCTATGTGGGCAAAGACTGCCTCCATGGTTTGCATACTTTGCACGAGCTTGGTATGGGCTGTACTTTGTGCTGTCAGTTTTCTCTGGGTTTTATGGCAGCTTGTGGTGGTAAATTCATACGCTTTAAACGGTGCCCATGCAACACCAGTCTTTGTTTTATTCGACAATGTAATGAAATGAGCGTGGCAGGCAAGAAGCTACACATGGAGCAGGCCTAGGTTGTCAGCACTGATGGAGTGCGTGCCAGGAATAGTATTGATCTATAAGAGTGAGCTTGTCCGCTCAACATGAAGAGCTGAGATGCGTCACAGCAGTGAACACTGGCTTGATCACTGGTGCGCAATGAACGACGCTACATGTTGGCAGCACGAACAGCTGTCACATGGATTTGAAGCTGTGTTATTGGTCTACCACTGGGTCTCTGCAGGCGAGCCTGCTGTATCATCTGGTAACAGCACGTGCACGATCAAGTGCATGGTGCCAACCCACTTTAGCCGCGTTCTCCTTGCTCCAAGCCATTCGACAGCGAGCGATTCGACGACCTGCAAGGGCCTGCACGCGTTCATGTCCAGCGTGGGATAAATCTGTAGTTAATCTGGGCTGCTTGATTGTTAGCGTTGAAACCCAGCTTGTTTTGGCGCTCGACAAGCGTGGTGAACTTTGATTGCGCGAAGTGTCTGAGCAGTATGGCTCAGCAGCTGGGCACTCCAGCGTCTCAGCCGCCTCAGGATGGCATAACACGATTGCGATGGAGTCAGGGGAATAGGCTGCTTGCAGCATCCTGGGACCAGGTGGATCATCAGCAACAGCTGCTGCAGCTGATAGGGGCCGCAGGCACTGCTCGGAGGTGTCTCACCAGTATGTGCCTTGCATATTACGCAGACAATACGGCTATATGATCAAACTGGGACGCCGCAAAGCGCTACTCGGCTCGGTGCACCAGTGCTGGATGGATGTTTTCAGGACGACACAACAGCATTTGCCGGGCAGCTGGATGGCACAGTCACTAGGTGCGTTGCAGCTGCAGCAGGTGACAAGGAAGATCCATTCCGTGTGATGAGACAAGCCTCAATCCATTGCTGCTAGCAGCCCAGGCCGGGCACCGCCATTGTGCACCATAGCTTTGTCAGCCAGCGTGAACAGCTTGCTGCTGGGATACTGCCCGCAGAATGCCTTGGCACTACATCAGGTGTTTGATTCACTTTTGTTGTGGCGGATCGAAACGAAGCGGTCTTCAGCGTATCACACCCGATGGTGTGTTGCTGCCTGCGATGTGCACGCAGGTTGGACCTCAATACCCTGCAGCAGATACCCATCGGCAGCCATACGGATGGCGTAAAATGCACGGAGTGGCTAGAAACAAAAGGTGTCTGCCATAGCTGGCTCAACAGCTGCCAGCCCACATGCAGCATGAGTAGCCGGTTTCTCAGTCTGCAGCAGCTCTGTCAGCAAGTTGCCGCACCACTTGCCTTTGTTTCAGCAATGAAGCTCCCATGCTGCACTTGAACCAGCAGTCTTGGGCCATCCATCAGGTCTTATCAACTACTACTTTGATCATATAGGTTCAAAATCGTGATGCATTAAATGGACAGGTGAAACGATTGTGCTCTGAGACAGCATCACACCCGTGTCAAAGCCTCTAACCAAGACTATCCAGCAATGTGTGTGTCATCTGCTGTCACAGGGCTTTTAGCAACAGCCAGTTGGGATGGCACACTTCGCTACTGGGACCCCCGGTCACCACCTCACACAGCAGCAGTACTGCAGGTGCCTTTGCCGGGCAAAGCATACAGCTTAGCAGTAACTAATGCGCATGTTATAGCAGCAACATCGGGGCGGCATGTGCACATATACAACATCAATAGGTACGCGTTCACGCCAGTAGCTGTATTTACACAGCTACCTACGGACACCCACAGGACATAGGTATGCAGGATTCATTGACAATCCACTTGACAGTAAGCCAGTGTTCAGCGGTCTCCAAAGTGCACAGCAGCCTGGCAGGCTGCTTCTTTTCTGATTGAAGCTACCAGCAGCAATTGCTGCTGTCACTAGTCTGCTATTCAGAAAAGCAACACCATGTTGTACTGCTGCAACATCGGCCCACAGAGAGAACATATTGCACTCCCCACACCCTGCAAGACAAGGTTCTGTATATGGTATGATGTACAACCTGCTTCATGGTCACAGGCTTGATGCTTTGGAGCAGCCGCCTCGGGAAAGCAGTTTGAAGTATCAGACGCGCTGTGTAGCAGCATACAGTGGATCTCCAAGCTTTGCCTTAGGGAGTGTAGAAGGACGAGTAGCAATGGAGATTTTAGACCCCTCACCAGCAGCACAGGAAGCCAAGTATGCATTCAAGGTGTGCTTGCTGCTGTCTAATTTGTGTACATATGTATGCAACAGCCTGTGGTGGATCTGCATTGGGGGGCATCACATTTGTGAGCCTCATGCCAGCAGCACAGGAAGCTACATATGCATTCACGGTGCGGGGGAGCAGCTGTTTGGCATGCGTTGGCACCAAGAAATAGCTCAGAAAGCTTTGCCCTGGCTAGCTTAGCAGGCTAATAGCACTGGAGTTCAATGTGGCGTATCATGAGCAGCAAAGGAAGCTTAGTGTGCATTAAAGTGGGCTTGCTGCTGCTGTTGGTTGCGTATGCATGTAACCATCAGCTTGCCATGTCTGCAGTGTCACAGGTTTTGCATTGGGTGAGTACACGTGCTGTCAGCCTTGTTGCCGGCCACCTGGTTTTCTTGCAAATGACAGCGTGCCGGCGATGCTAGGCCTTTACCGCACAACTTGTCGCACTTGGGCCACCACTGCTTCTGCTGCTGCTGCTGCTGCTGTGTTACGTGCAGTGTCATAGGCGCAATGAGAACGGGGTTGATGTAGTATACCCTGTCAGCGCCATCACGTATCATCCCTTGTTTGGCACGTTTGCAACCGGTGGTGGCGATGGTGTGGTCAACATATGGGATGGCAACAACAAGAAGAGGCTGTTCCAGGTCTGTTGGAAGCCAAGACCCACATGGTTTCCACATCTTGCATACATTGCTATGCTCACACGTTGCATGCTGTGCAGCTACTGATTCACTTCGGCCGTTATTCATGCATTCAAGCGCATCAATATGAAAGACATGCATGGAGTTGGTTTTGGACTCCGGGATGTGGTACATGTCCAACACTACTGCTTGTCGTGCGATATACCCTGAGCCCCTGTATGCTTAAGACTAGCAATATAGCAGTAGTGTAATGCAAGGCTGGCAGCAGCACGGTATATACAATGCTGCAGTGAGCAGCAGCACCCAGGATGCTAGTCCTTACTGTACATGTTTGCTTGCCTGTGTCCACGTGGATGCAGATCACTGGTTACCCCACCTCAATTGCATCTCTGGCGTTCACTCCAGATGGCAGCTTGTTAGCAGTGGCCTCTAGTTACATGTTTGAGCATGGCGAGCAAAAGCAGCAACAGCCGGATCAGATATACATTAGGCTTGTGCAGGAAGCAGAGGTCAAGCCAAAGCCAAGGAAGGTGGCACACTGACTTTTGCGAGCATCCAATTTGGCCCTGGGACGTCTACTCTACTAGCACAATCGTTGGGCCACACTTGGACAGGGATGTGCAGTGGTATCATGCCAGTACAGGCTGTATAGCTGACATGGTTTTAGAGCATCTGGGCTACTCATGTCAGCAAATGGGGCAACCCTGCACAGTCATTGTTGCACGGTCTTGGGTGACGTGTTGCTACTACTATGGTGGCCTGAACTCGTAATAGAGCCGTGTAAAGTGGCTTGCTTTAACAGCCAGCTTTGAGCTCTGGACATCTAGAAGCCAGGTTTGGCTGTAGGGCCCTGAACCCAAGCCCATGCCCGTCCGCGCTCCGCATACATCGGCACGCTCAAGTCCCATGAGAAGTTTGGATATGATAGATGTGCCAATTTCCTGGGCTGTCAGGGCCTCCACCTGAGCACAAGTCCTTGGGTGTGAACCCGGACTTTTGAAGCGCTGGCATCGGTGACCCATTAGCAGCTGCTGGCGACAGCCAATCTTTCCTACTAGTTTGAAGATTGGGACAGTACACGCCACTGATCACGTCGACAGCTGATGCTGATCGCAACTAGGCAGGCGACTGAATACACTAACTTGCTGTTGTAGTTGCGAGGAGCACAATCACACCCAGGTCAGCGTGCACAGTGCTTTGGATAATGTATAGCGGTGAACTGTTAGGGAGGTTGTTGCTGGTACCGTGCGTCTACTTTCTCCCACCAGCAGATGGTCACCACATACAGCACCGCTGAGCAGCTAGCTTGCTTCTCCTGCAGACAAATTGAGACGCTCAGTCAATAACCAACAACATATGCCAATGTTTGTGCCACGTACTGAGCCTACCTTGCTGCGGATCGTGGTCCTGCTTGCAGTAACACAGTGTCTTGAGCAGTACCAGCAGCGACAGCCGGTCCCTGGCCTAGACCACAGTGCACCCATTGGCAAGAGCAACAGCAATATCTTACTGTCAAAGCCCGACTGAGATACACTGTCAGTGCTTGCCAGCTCTCCCAGTATGGCAGCGAGCGACACAGCTGTCGTGTTTCAATCGCCAAAGTACGTACAGCAGAGGGGGGCTCTGAAGCACATTGGGGAGTTCGTCCGTGTCTCCTTCCCCAACGTCAAGCAGGCTGGCATTATCACATCGGCAAGGCTACGAGCGCAGTATATAGAGGTGGGTCACACCGCCTGAGAAGCAATGCCAGGTGCAGCCTTCGCATGTTGATGAGTACAGTGTCATCTATGGTGACAAATGAACCAGCTGACCAGATCTGCCAGTAAGCAGAGGACTGACGCTGTCGTCGAGATTCAAATAGCAGCCACCGGTAATCATATGTTGCATTACTAGCTGCTCGTGCGTCAGCTGTGTGATAGGCAGTAGAATAGGCGGGAGTGTTCCAAAAGCATTGCTGATGCACAGACGTGGCAGTCAATTCTTCTGCACAAGCAATGCATACCATAATCAACAGATTTTCAGCAACACCTTAAACGCATATGCATTAACACTCACATGGTGACAGTCCCAGGATTGCCTGTTCTGTCTGCTCCCACAGCAACTCCAGCAATCCATCCCAAATCCCATAGTCCTTGAGTTCACCGGCGAATGCAGCCGCAGCAACCTAGACAAACTCCTACTCGACCTCTCAGGCCATGGCGTGGATTACATAATCGGATTCGGAGGCGGCAAGCTGTTGGACATGGCCAAATGGGTTGCGACCAAGCTGGGTGTGCCGCAAGTCATGGTGCCTAGCTTAGCATCAACGGATGCTCCTTGTATAGCAATGAGTGTGGTGTACACAGACTTGGGAGAGTTTGAGGAGTATAACTTCCACCCTAGGTACGTTGCTGTCAATGTTTCTAAGGCGCTTTCTGTCATATGACTGCTGGGTTTCAACTGCTGGTGGTTGCCAGGCAGGGTTGTTTATGCATTGCATATGCATAGACAGAGAACTACTAGTAGTAGTTGCAATGGCCAATGCTGCTTCGCCCTTTTTGAGACCTTCTGTACCAGATGAACGTGTGTTGTGCACCAACATAGCAGCTGTGTGCACACGTATTGCCCTCGCAGGCCTCCCAGGACATGGTGGTCACTGACAGTCAACCTGCTACACATGTACAGTACCCAGCCGTTGGTTTGGGCGGTTCAGGGTGTATGCGCCCAGGCACACCTGCCCCTACCGGCACGCAAGTACACTTCTTATACCACAGCAACTGATTGCGTACGTATGCAGGTCCCCAGACCTTGTCATCGTTGATAGCCAGGTCATCGCTGAGGCGCCAGTAGAGTACCTGGTAGCTGGCATGGGTGATGCAATGGCAACTTATTATGAAGCGCGAGCAGTAGAGCGCAACACAGCAGCAACAACATGGATACACCCATTGACATACAGGCCACCCAGAATAGCTCGAGCTATTGCCGGTGAGTTCAACAATTGCGGTCCTGCTGCAGCGTCCAGCAGGTACATGCTTTGTGGATAGTTTTCATGCAGCGCTTTGAGTTGTCATGCCGGTGGATCGACTTAACCTTTAATACAAGGTGCCAAAGCATACCGCATGTGATGCTGGTCATGTGTGAGGCACAGTATATAAAGTACTGAGAGTGACAGAGTATGTAATCTGTACATAAACATCAAAAGCAATACGTTGCCCACGCAGCAGATCAGCCTGAGCCCCGTATATGACTTCAGGGTTCAGGTGTTGCAGTGAATTCAACAGCTTGATGTGAAACTTGTACACTGTCTTTGAGCATGTACAGGATACTCCTATGATTAAGCTTGTTGTAGGGTAGTTGACAAGACGCTTTGTGCTCACGTCTGTTTACGAAATGGCTGTATCCCTCATGTCTGTTGACAGCACAGCAGAGTGGCTTGAGCCTCTTACCCAGCAGGATCACGCTAGCTGCCTGCTGTTGCCACGACCGTGGTCTGAGGCTGCTGCAATGCTGCTGTCTTGATGGTCTGCTGCAGGCGAATGTGTGAACATCTTATTCGAGCAGGGTGTTGCAGCTAAGGACAATTGCAGCAAGCACACAGTTACGGAGGCCCTGGAACATGTCGTAGAAGCAAACATCCTGCTTAGTGGTTTAGGTGAGATGATGGCCCCGTTCAGCAGGGGTCAGGCACAGGTTTGCGTGGCTGCTTGCTTGGCGCTTTGCGTTGCATGGGCCTTGTATATGGCCACAGGCGAGCATCAATGCAAGTGTAATGATAGATAACTTCTTATAACTGCAAACAACAGGCTCTGCAATCGGGGCTGCAAACCAAGGTGTTGAGTGTGGGGCTAGCAAGTGCTCACGGCCTGCATAAACGACTTGCACTCCTGCCAGAAACACACAGCCCCATGCATGCATGTCTGCCATCTCCGGCAGCATCAGGTTGGTCTGAATGTGGTTGTACGGCTGGTTCCTGCTGCAGGTGTCGAGTGTGGGGGACTAGCAGTTGCTCACGGCTTACACAATGCCTTCACACTTCTGCCAGAGACACACAGCCTCATGCACGGACAGAAAGTAGCCTTCGGCACCATAGTACACCTGCTAGTAGAAAATAACCGGGAAGAAGCACTCAAGGTTGCCAGGTTCAACAAAGCAGTAGGGCTGCCGACGACCCTGCAGGATTTGAATGTGGTTATAACAGATGAGAAGTTACAAATGCTGGTGCAGAATTGCTTAGAGAAGGGGAATACATGTTGGAATGTTGGGCCTCATTTGACCCCTGAGATGCTAAGAACAGCTATTAATGAAGCAGACAAGCTCGGTCGGGGTGTTTAGGCCAGTGACGAGCAGTATCTGGTGTGTAAAAGTGACTGAGCCAATGCAACAAGACAGATGCGCTAGTAAAACTGCAGTGCCATGCAGGAGTTTCGCCACCCAGGTTGGTTGTCTTTCCATGATGGCAGGCTCTGACGCTGACACATAACGCTCACTGCACTGGTGTGTGTACAGTGAGTGTTGGTCGGCGGCCGCACTGTTTGCCACACAGATCTGGTAGTTGGCGCCACAGACGAGCCGTCAGGCCCGGATATTGCCACTGGCAATATTGAATTGTATTTTTGTCTGGAAGCTTCGCTCGTGAGGCGCGGTAGCTATAGCTATAGACGTGCAGGTGCCATCACGGTGCCATCACGGTACCGTGATGCCTGACAGCACTCTGTATACTAAGCTTGGATTGCGTTCACACTGATATCTCGCCAACTTACACGAGAATCTTGACGGTCTGTCGCCGACACTTCAAACGCCCATCATGGGGTGCACCACTTGGCAGGGGCCACCCCTGGTAGGGCAGACTCCAGACGTTGTGTCGACACAATTGGCAAGCGTCGCAAGCCTGCACAGCTCCGTCCTTTCTCGCTACCAATGTGGTCACGGACTCGAGCTTCCACAAGTTTGTATATTTTCTTTGTCTAGAAGACTGTTTCATTGTGTTGTGCCAAGGCAGACTACTAGGGCACTTGAAACGCAGTTTCGAATCCTGCCGGGTCATTGCTGTCTGAACGCGGGCAACGCCGTTTTACCCAGTGCAGTATCATGTATCACGTGTCACTGAGAACGCAGCCCCTGACGCAGCCTTCAGTGTGACAGTGTTATGTTAGGCATGCTAATGGCATGACAAGCGAGGCCACTGGTGTGAAGCCATAACTCCAACGCCAGCCATAGTGAGTTTATTCTGTATATATCTCTATCGCGACGTGGTCATGACAAAGCGCCTCGTTAGCGGGGATGGACTCTCACATGCAGTTTACTGTCAGCACAACAGATCTTATTGAAACTGAGGTACCAGCAGAGGTTGTGGTCAGTTTGCGTGGACATGACATTGCTGGCGTTGACAGCCATGGCGAGCCCACCGTTTGCGGAGGGAAAATGGTCCGCCGGGCCATTCGGGCGCACTTGCCCTGGTACAGCTGCACAATGGTACGTAGCGCTTGAGAAAAGGTCAAAAGCTTTTTTCATTTGTTTTTAATTGGTTACCAACCTCCTCACCGCCAACAGGTGGATGTTGTCGTGGATTCTCGTAACACAGCACAAATCGAAATTCGTGTCACTGGCGGACAGAGCTCGCTGAACAGCAGCGTCCGACTACCTGAAGGTGGTGAGGCTCGGCTTATCTGGCTGGTGCGGTGCGACCAGGGGTCAACATTTGACGAGGAACTGATGGTTGTACATCCGCCGGTGAGTTTGAACAATCTATCCCATATGCTTGCTTTAAGTCGTCTGCAAGTGATGTAAATGCCTGGAACTGTGCACGGCAGTGGAAGGGCCAAGTTGCCGCTGTTGCAGCCCTACACTGCGCTGACCTGGCATTCAGACTGCAGTGCAGTCACTGCACTGTCACAGTTGGCAAGTCGGGCTTGTCCACGCCAGCTGGCTGCAGCATGTCAACTTGCAATGCTCGTACTTACAGTCTGGCGTAGCTGTCTGCTGTACAGGGGTCAGATGGCGTGCGACGGCTGGAGAAAATCCAGACATCAGACACACCCGATCCAATACATCGCATGGCAGCTGCTGTTTGCTACCAGATGGCAGCGGACATACTGCACCAGCATTGGATGCAGCAGCAGCAACAGCCATTGGAGCGTAGCTGGGACCTCAGCGAGCTTGCTGTGCTTGCCCAATACGTGTTTGCTGACCCAGATCTCTGGCTGCTCTTGAGCGATTTCAGGCCTTCAGCACAGATGCTGCAGCGACAGGTGGGCGGCGAGCCTCGTGAGCTGCTGTGGTCTTTCATAGCAGCNAACCTGCTGCAGATGTTTCCACCACTCACACGGCAGCGGCAGCAGCACTCAGCTCAGTCTAGTGTACAGCAGCAGCACCGCATTAATACAGCTGCCGCGAAGGATGATGTACAACAATGGCTGGCTCTGCAAGGCTTAACATTAGAGCACGTGAAAGAAGCAGCAGCGGATGCTAGCATCACAACACATTTAGGTCGCTGCTGCTTCTGTGGTGACAGTGATATCAATGGCCAGCTGATCAACTGCAGCAGCTGTTGCCACAGCTATCACCTCAAATGCGTGAACAACCTCAAGGTGTTCAAACTAGGCAAGGAGACAGATCCAGCAACAGCAGGAGGTGCCCCAGTGAAGTGCATAGGTTGTCAGGGG
>NSMO01001679.1:10957-24474 GCA_002588565.1 Coelastrella sp. UTEX B 3026
GGCTTCGACAACTTCCTCCCCGTCGTGGCCGTGCTGGCAGACTTTTTGGGGTCCGTAGGACCAGGAGCAGCTTTGCGAATCTTCAGCAGCAGCAACAACAGCAAGAACCAAACTCACCTGCAGCACACCGGCCCGCTGATGCTGTGCCCTTAGCACTCGAGTTATTGAGCCAGCAGGAGATTCAAGCTGCATTGCTAAGGACAGAACAGCTGGTAGACCATGCTGCTCATGCAGCATCTGCTGCGTTTGCAGCTGGTCAGGTGCTCTCTGTCAGGTGCGGCGCTGACAAGCTGTTCAAGCTTGGGCTGCTGCCTATAGCAGCTGGTCAGCCCCTGCAGCTTGACTTGGTGAACACAAACAAAAGTAGCAAGCGTATGCCAGAGATCCTTGGACGCTTCACTGTGGTGCAGCAGCAGCAGCAACAACAGCAGCAGCCGGAGGGGCAGGTCCTGCAGTGCTTCTGCAAAGAGACCTTTAGCAGCCTGAGTGCTGCTGAGGGGCATGTGGTACAGCTCAGCAATAATGCACCTGCGCGGCTCTGGGTGCGGGGGTGCTTGCTTAGGGACGCAATCACCAACAAGGTCTCAACTGTGTCTCTCAAAGACGTGCTTGAGATGGTTAAGATTCGCCTCACACAGGCAGGCCCTGCAGCCAACCCGCCGACACCCAATCTGCAGTTGGCACCAGAAGCAGCAGCAGGACTAGGAGCAGGGCTGATGCCACCACCAGTGCTACCACCAGAGGCTGTTGCTGCTCCTGAGCAATACTTGCAGCGACAGCAGCAGCAAGAGCAGCAGCAGCAGCAGGAGCAGCGTGGGACTGTTGCAAGCTCTGCCGCTAGCTATCAACCTAGCTACATCAGCACAAATGCAGCAGGGAGGCAGTCAGCGGCGAGGCGGAAGCGGTCAGCAGTACACATGGCTGCTTCAGTTGATTCGTCTGATGCAGACGAAGGTGGTTCAGATCAGGAGCAACACACAGGAAACAGGGCGCGCAAGAAAACTGGTGCCCAGCAAAAGCAGCCACAGCAGCAAGAATGGGAGGGAGAGCACAACCCACTCCAGCATGATCTACTGGAGCCAATGCAAACAGCAGCAGCTGGTGAATGGGTATCAACTGCAGAGACGGTTGTTCCCGCAGCTGCTGCCAGAGAATCTGCAGGACCAGCTAATCCAGCCACAGTCAGCACCCCTCAGACGAATCCACAGCAGCAGCTAGCAGCCCAGCTGCAGCCACAACAGCAGGCCGGGCAGCGGTCACGGCAACAGAAGCAGCAGCAGCAGGCAAATCAGCAGCCTGCGCAGCAGCTGGATCAGCAGCAGGCAGGGCAGCAATCAGGGCAACAGCTGCAACAGCAGCAGCAGCAGCTGGGGCAACAGCAGCTGGAGCAACAGCGGCAACAGCAGCAGCAGCAGATCAGGTTGTACAGGCGCTGCAATGGCACCTTCAACGAGCAGCTTGCAACAGTTGACCGGTTGGTGAGGGGCTGTCTGAAGACTGGCTGTGAAGCAGATCAGCGTACGGCCCTGGTACTGTTGAGCATGTTCTCAATGAAGCATGCAACTGCAGCGGATGCAGCACAAGCAGCACTGCAGCGTCTTGACGGCTCCTCTGAGGCTTTTCCATCGCCACCAGACCCTCAAGCTTGCCGTGATGACTGGGACTGGCGTGGGATGCTGACAGACACAGAGCAGATCTGGGAGTACCTGGCAGGAGCAGCAGGTGTCGACCGTACAGTGCTCCCAGCTGTGCGAGATGCAGTGGGCAGCAGTAGCCCACTGCAGCAATTAACAGATGCAGTCAAGCTTGGGAGCAGAATCATAGCAGACAGGGGAGGCGCTGCTGCTGCTGGTGGTGGTGGTGCTGCTGGGTTGCCGGCACCCCTCACTGGTGTGCATGCTCTTGTAGGGCCCTGTCTTAAAGTCATCTGCCATCTGTACTTTAGACCCGGCCAAGGGCGGGCAGCAGGAGCAGCAGCGGCAGGCGGGGCTGGTCTTGTTGCCCCTGTAGCATCGCTGCTGGGGGTGCTTGGCATGGTGGTGTGTGCTGTGGTGATCAAATTAAACAGGGAGCCAACTGCAGCGATCAACAAACTTGCTGCTGCTTCCATCGCAGAAGCAGCAGCAAACACTGTACTAGACGGGTGTCGTGTAGGAGATGCTAACATGGTTATGGCATATCTGTGTCGTTTGATTCGCCTTGGGCCATCTCTTGCAGTCATAGACGAGAGGTTGGCGGATTGCCCAAGCATAGCAGACTGCCTTAGGGCACCAGCAGCCGGGATGCAGCAGCAGGGAGCAGTTCAAAGGGTTAGTCGGCTTGCAGCTGTAGTTGAGATGCTGCCAGTACTGTCCTCCCTGTTGGCCGGTGATGCGCGGTCGGCAGCACAGACCTGGTTCAAGGAACAGCAGCAGCAGCTGGGGATGCAGCAGCAGCAGCATGATGGATCTGCTGTGGGGCGACAGCAGGGGCCGAATTTGACTCCAGGGGATCTGCCCAACCAGGTGCTACAGCAACTGACAGACATTGTGCTTTCAGTAGCACAGATGCAGCAGCAAAATATTGCGCAGCAGCCAACTGGACCTGGGTACAATGTACGCAGTAGCCGGCCTGGGTACATTGCTGCAGCCAAGATTTGGCCCAGCCTGTGTACACTCATAGCTGCTGTGTGTAGAAAGCTAGCTGAGGATAAGGCTGTTGCCGGGATGGCAGACAATTCCTATTTAGGAGCAGCAGCGAGGGCAGCGACGGCAGCAGAAGGAGATGGCAACAATGCAGGCTCGGTGAACTTGCTCAACAAGGTATTGCAGCTGGCGACACTTCTGGTGCACATCTTACGTTTACCAGCCAAACAGCTGGCGGTTGCAAACCATACATTGTCTGAGGATGCAGGACTTGAATTCGCCGAGTATGTGGTGAAGGAATTGACAGGCCTGAATAAGCTTGTGCACAGCAATGGTCATGACGAAGCCGCTAGTGACATCTTAATTCTGCTGCAGGACCTTCAACACCTGCATAAACAAGCGGCAACTAGTACTGCATGATCATTCACTGCATTGGCGAGTGCTGATATTCTGGCTGTGGCTGAGTGGATGACTTCAAATGTGTGACCTGTGGCAACTTGCGGCTTGTTGATGGTAGTTGCCGACCTTTTGACTTGACTGGTATCTATGTCTATGTTTACAACTCGAGGCGAAACTATTGCTGATGATCACACTTGTGTGAAAGGCTTGAAAGGTGGTTGGATATGGTGTTTGGGAATGTAGCTCGTGCAACACAGCATGCCAAGCATAGCATAGCATACGTTGTGAGATGGTCGTTTGAGCATGACAATCAACCCCTAAATGCCTTGTTTGCATCAGGTTCGCCGACCACTTGGACCACTATTCAAGTATACTTCAAGTATACTGCTCCCACCGTGGTTGATTGAATCCTACTGCTCCGAGCATAGTATGCATCGCATGAGAAGGGTCATCTCAGCGGTGACTCACCTGCTGGCGTCACAAAACAAATGAACTGCTCGGTGTGTCCAAAGCTGCATAGTAGTTTGCTTGGCACTCTATGTCGGGTACAGTAATATGCTTGGCATTCTATGTGTTGCATGAGCTATTTTCGACGAGCTCTCTGTGCTGACAGCGTCGCATGCAGCTAGTGGTCAGCATGCAGCAGTTCAACATACAATTTGGAGGTTTGCAGCTAGCTGCAGGTCGCCACACTGGCACAGCTTAGGCACTACGTTTGAAGACAAATCTTCTGTTTCGAGTGCATCAAGCGAGGCAGTGTCAGTTGTGAGCACAGCCACAGCAGAGCCATGGCTCCAAGGGAGTTGTACTGCGCCCTCTTGTGGCGAGAGACTTTCAGCGCTGTAACGAAACGGTTGGGAACCGTCGACTGACACGGTCTGCAGACACAGTAGATGCTCCACGCGTGGCCTCGGCGTTTGATTTGCACGAAAGAGTGTCTGCATGCCTGCGCAGTAATGTGACTTTCAGCTATGCAACACGGAATATGTATCCCGGCACCACTTCACCACCTTCTAAGCAGCATGCACTACGCTGGACGACAGTAATAAAGTGCAATGCTTGCAGGTTGTTGGAAGGTGATGCTCAATTTCATTGGCGCCGAGTTGTGTCGCAGCAGTTGGCGCGCTGCGGCCGCGCGGTTTACAGCGGATGAACCCGGGGGAACCCGCTCGGATCCGACAAACCCGCGCTCTGAAGCAGATCTGCATCGCTCGTCTAGTCACAAAGAGTGAAGCTGTGGAAATTGCTGGGCATGCATGCGTGAGGCAGCCACGTGGCACGGTCAGGTTCACGTGCACGAACTTTGACAGCTGCAAGCAGCTCACTATGTGGAACGCTGCGTATACAGCTTTGTAGCGTGGTTAGTCTGTTCAACCGGGTGCTAGAGAAGGGGTCCTTCCTGGAGTGATCTTGACACGCCAATGATAGCCGCTGGGCGCTCGACGGCGGTTGAGCCGAAGCTTCTCCGCAGATGACGCTCCCAGACTCAGATGGCCATCATGTGGCAGATGGTACTAAGATTGGCGAGCAAGCACCCGATAGCTCGCATGCCTGGTCACCACTATGCTATGGCATAGCATGTGGAGTATCTGGACATTGCACAGGACCCCTGAGCCTCAAGACTTACATTGGCTCATTCATTGTGAAGTTTACTTTTATATATACAGCAGCCTATTCGGCATTTAGCGTTGCATCAGGTAGATGCCCAAACTTCATATACTCTCTTGACTTTTGACAAGCTGTCCATACTCGATGTACAAACTCATTTCAAGCAAACTGGTGGTGCAGTCGATGGTTATGAAGTGTAAGCGTCAGAGCTTGTCAGAGCATTGTCATGAGCAGCCCAAGACTTATTCGGGTGGCGTACCCGTGTATGGTACCGGTACCGGTACGACAGCGTTTGCCAGCACATCCATCCTGCTTGAATTGACCCAGGCACAAGACTAAGGTATCTCAGGCAATTCAGCCTGCAGCAAATATGAGAGGACGATACCGCGGCCGTATCGTGAGAAACAACACAACCAACATCTATCCACAGTGAGTTCCAGTTGCCTGCCATGGTCACTCCCTAACATCAAAAACGGGCTCTCAGAAATTCCAGGAGTCCACGTCAAAAAAACTCAAGCCAAGGCTGTCTTGTGCTCAGCAGGCACAACAGCAACCGTCTGCACCTCATCCCCCTCATTCAGACTTATCACCCTCACACCTTTGCCATTCCTACCTAACGACCTAATATCGGCTGCGCTACATCTCATCATAACACCCTGCCTACTAGCTAACACAACATCGTCATCTCTCGACATCACCAACTGCGTTAGCGCTAAGCTATCACCAGCATATAACTTCATGCCTATCACACCCCCAGTTGTTCTAGACCTCCGGAAAGGAATCTCAGCAACAGGCATCCGCTTGCCAAAGCCTTTACTAGTGATCATCAACAGCCAAGGCCCTACTTCTCTACTGCTGGTGCTGCTGCTGTCTCCTGCATGCTCATCATGCTGCTGCTGCTGCTCCTGCGCTTGCTGGATGCTGCTGTCAGAAGCGTCGGCTCCTCCGGCCAGCTTAGCTGCTGCTTGTGCAGCAATAACTTGCTGTGCTAGGTCTGGTGGAAGCACTGTCATGGACACAACACTCTCTCCTTCCTTGAGCTTCATGCCCTGCAAGAGGCAAAGGCATTCCATTGCCATGCGAAAATGACTGAGCCATGCAACAGGTCAGATGCGCTGGCAATAGCTGCAGTGTTATGCATTTCATTGCCATGTTACAAGTGACACTCTTGCTGGACTGGTAGCTGCAGTCAACAACACCAAAGCTGGAACTAACAGCAGCTGACATCTTGGAACACCAAGAGTGCCCAAGCAGGAAGCAGGTATTGCCAGGGCCGATGTCTGCACCAACTCTTCAGGTTTAGGCCCAAGGTGGTCTGCTGCAAGCTTCTGTGCAAACCAAAGCCCACCAATAGGGTTTCTGTGAGCGGAATGACTGCAGTCCACAGTGTCTGCATGAGCTGACACAGGCGACTCAACAGTACTGCCTGCCACTGGCTCCCAACTTTACCTTGATACTGCCGGCTGCTCTGCTGGACTCCCGCACAATGTCTAAGCTGTAGTGTGCCACTTGACCACCGCTGCTGCAGAGGACCACAGTTGACCCCGGTCCTCCTAGGCCACCAGCAGCGAGCCTTTCACCCTGTGCAGTGTAAGCAGCGTGAGCAGCAGATACCATCGGTGTCAAACACGCTGAAGAATCTTACGAATGCCAACTTGAAGACTTACTGCAGCAATCATACATCACGGGCTACTGCATGCTTGGCAGAGCTTGCACAGCATCAGAGCATCATTGCTACCTGCTGATGTTACAGCCTATAAAGCGCGATCTGCCTTGCTGTTGCTGCTATCTGAACTGCCGGTCACACGAGTCTGCGAGTGGTCACTGCAGTGCAACTGCAACCAGCTTGAGTGCCACAAGGATCACCATGCCCTCCCAACAGTAGTTGTGTGATAAACCACAGACTTGCGCACATTCCCAGCTGCTACATGCAATGTTGTGCATCAACAGATGGGTGTCCTGCTATATTCTAGTAATACTTTGTGCTGTGCCTACGCAGCGACATACCTCTGCTGACTTCATGGCCGCAATGCCGCTTTTCCTGACTTTAGCGAAGTCAGACAGCGGTCTTCCCTTGATTCCACCAGCTGTAGTAGCCACAGAAGCTAAGCAATTTCATCAAAAAAGACCACCAACTCCAAGAACTCACTACTAATGTACTCATACATATGAAAATGGTGACACGTCCAAACAACTGCTCTCAAAAAGCACAGATGATGATACCCCCCCCCCCCCCCTGCTGACGTACCTCGGCCAACTTCATTGCCGCAATGCCGCTTTTCCTGACTTTAGCAAATTCAGACAGCGGCGTACACTTGATGCCACCAGCAGTGGTAGCCAACACCAGGCGAGCATCATCATCACTGAAGCTGCTGACCGGCAGCAGCGTGGGGAAATGCTCAGGGGTAGGCAGGCCAAGAACCTGCAACAGGGCATATACAACCACAGCACGCCAGGGTTCACATGCGCGCAGCACACACATGCACGTGCACAACTCTCAATTGGGCACAATAGCCCAAGCACGAATTCTCCAAAAATGATGAACAGCTTTCATCTGGTAAACACTCGCATCCATGCTGGGCGTCTCGTTCGGCATACAGGCTTGTACATTGCCCCAAGCCCTGCTAAGGGTTGCCCATACAGGGTTGGTAAGTTCAGGCAGGGGTTCATGTGATCACTGAAAGGGAGGATTATGTAATCACGAGTGCTCCACCTACCTGAGATATTGAGGTACCAGCTGCTGTGCGAGATGCCTCAGGGACCTTGTGTGCTTTCACTGAGAATGCACGCCCACTGGCACTCAGAAACAACAGCGTGTCGTGGGCCATCACAGACAAGACGTCTTCAAGGGCGTCATTTTCACGTAAGCGACCAGCAGACTTCCCTGCAGCACAAAACCAGGCAAAGCCATCTAGGGGTGAGGTGAAGCAGTTCCACCTCACTTTGGTCGCTGACAAAGATGTGTGCAAGTGTCTGATTCGCTGAAGCAGCCCATACTGCAGGATATACAGCTGATCCACTGAGACAGTACGGCCCTACAAGTTCACCTTACTACCAGCAGCCCTGCTGGTAGTATTAGCAACTTTTAGAGCCGTACTATCCCAGTGGATCAGCTGTATATAGCTTACACAGCCCAGTTGCAAGAAGGAGCTCACTTCCTCCTTTGCTTTGGTTGTCTTCAACCAAGGCAGATAGGCTGGTTTACCCAGCCAAAGCCCAAAGACCAAAGTGCAATATGAAAGTTTAACATCTTGAAACATCTAAAACCAGCGGCGAACTGTGCCCTTGCCGCCTTCTTTCCGCGCCTTTGGTTGGCTTTCTGGCAGGATCCGCTCTCACCCTTGCCACCTTTCCTCTGTGCCGCCATTTTGCTGTTGGCATGCTGTTAATAAGCCCTCTGTTGCTGACAGTGATCAAACTGGGTGTTTTGGAGATAGCATCAGCGGCGCAATCTTGCGCAACAGTGGACAAAGCAGCTCTGTAAACAAACGGATGAAAGTGATTAAACAGAAAGCAGGTCAACAGAGCCGTCTGTCCATACCCTTGCCCCCTTTTCTCTGTGCTTCCCAGTCAGCAGTTGGCATGCGCTTGATGAAGCCTCTACTGCTGACAGTAATCAAGCTGGGTGTATTAGGGATAACATCCTCAGGCTGAATCTCAATGTCAGAGGCAGGGGCGCCAGAGGCATCAACCTGGAAGTCAGGCAGCAGATACAACGAATGGTCTGTGAGCCAATCTCTGTATTAGCAACGCCACCTAATGATCGTATTCTGTGTGCATCCATCAGTACATGCAAATCTGACACCAGGGTCAATATTGCCCCCGGGGCATCAGAAGCAATACACTGGAGCTGAATGTTTTGGAGACAACACATGTCAGAAGGGTACCAAGGCCCAAGCTACCATGGGGTGGCTGATTGGCGCATGCGACAGTCAGAATACAGTTGAACTTATTATTTGAATGAGCATAGCAGCTTACCAGTATCCTAGACCTCCTGGGCCGCCCGTGTTTGTCTGCTGCTGCTTGTGCCTCATCCAAAACCACGCCTAGCACTCGCTGACGGTTGCCTAGCAGATCCTACAAGTTGAGGCACACACAGACTCTCACATACTGTAAGTTATGTACTTGTTACTGTGCACCTCAATGTGTGCAGGGGCTTTTAGTAAGACTGCAAGATCACAGCTTTCATAACTGACTGAACTCGACTGGCCAGCTGCCCTGTCCAGTGTGTTGCTAACATGCATCAGCGCTGCACTCTTCCAAGGCCCTTTACAACCCAATCACCGCTGTCACAGCCGACCTTCACCATGTGAGCTACACGCAGCAAGCCACAAACAACAAAACTACCATCCACAGCTAACTTGCCTTGAGGTCGTTGATGGTTGCAGTCAGCTGTTGCTGCTCATCTCTGAGTTTGCCTGCTTCCAAACCTGTCAGTCTCCTAAGTGTCATGGCTAACACGCCATCAGCTTGTGTCTCTGTAAGACCAAACCCTGAAACCAGGGCGGCTTTAGCTGCCGGGCCATCCGCTGCTGAACGGATTGCCTGCAGGAGAAACATAAGTTCATTTCCAAACAGCAAACCACCGAAAGACCAATGATTAGTCCATAACAAAAGGCTGTGTATATGCAGGCGGGAATGTGACATCTGGAACAGCTGTCCCAGCACCTGCTGCAGTTGATTCAATCAACAGCCAGTGGTCACGCGCTGAGGAATGCACTATTGACACACAGGCACTCCCACCAAATCCCGAAGCGCCATGCAGAACCAGTGCTGACCTGTACCACCTCTTCCAACCTACTGTGTGCTAGCAGCAGGCCTTCAACGAGGTGCAATCGAGCCTCAGCCTTGGCAAGCCTGCGGCAAACAACAGAACAACACGCTATCGTGTAAGACATACATGCAGCTCAGGGCAACAGGACCATGCAATAATGATGAGTGATGATCAGTCCTGGCAAGCCTGCGGTAGAACATCACTATGCTGCACAAAACATCACAGCGAGAACAACAAGAGTAAGCACTATGATACTATTAGTGAGTGAGGTCTCCCAAAGTCCTTGCGGATTCAGAACACAGTGCGTGTCATCAGCTGCAT
Organism: Coelastrella sp. UTEX B 3026; assembly: GCA_002588565.1. Classification (NCBI taxonomy): domain Eukaryota; kingdom Viridiplantae; phylum Chlorophyta; class Chlorophyceae; order Sphaeropleales; family Scenedesmaceae; genus Coelastrella; species Coelastrella sp. UTEX B 3026. The sequence continues at coordinate 20,684 of NSMO01001679.1, forward strand.
GTGAATTGAATAAAACATGAGCCCCTGAGCAGTAGTTACACCATAGCTATCACAGCTTCAACCAAACCAGCATGAAGGCAAGCAGAACCTGAAGCCATATGCTATCTGTTTGAGATAGATAGAATCAAATTGAGGGTCCACATGACTACAAGAGCACCTGTGCATACCTGTGCCGGGCCCTTCGCTCAATTACATCCACTCTGAAGTCCAGAAAGTGTTGCAGGAACTCCCTGAGCGTCAGTGTCTTGGGAATACCATTCACCAGAGCCACCTGTCGACACACAGCAACATATAACAGACAGTGATACATTTGCAAGTCTACCGGCCCGCATATGTACAAGGTAGGTACACACAATGTAAGTGAGGTCAAGCTGGCCTGCTAATGACACAAGTGATGCAATGCAACCCCCGTAACAGACCCTGGCATCTGCTTCAACATGCGAAGCATTGCAATCCTCTGCTGCAACGAGACAAAACCTGATGGCTGGATCTTACCATATTGGCGGAGTACTTGAGCTGTAGGCGAGTGCTCTTATAGAGCTGGTTGAGCACAAGTTCATGAGAGAAGCCACGCTTCACCTCGACAACCAGCCGAACACCTGAGAGGCACAACAGCAGATATATTTTTCCTAGAGAGTTTATTCCTTTCCTTACTTGTGCACCCTTCAAGAAGTGAAAGTTCATTGAGCCCATCTGCTATGAGGAAGGCCCGTTCCAGAAGATCACACACATGACAGGATTACTGAGCAGCCTGCTGATGCATGATGCTAGCAGTGGGTTGCAGGCAGCAGTAGGGCTGTCAGACTCGCAAGTCCATGCGCGCTGACCACAGCTGAGGCTAACAACCTCACATGCTGTGTGAAAGCACAGCGGGAAGCAAAGCCTGCCACAAGCCCCATCATGCATGATGATAAGCAGCTCTGCGTTGTTTCAGCTAGACATGTGCATTGCCCTGCTGGTGCACAATGATATGCAATCGTGTCTACCTGTTCTATCGCTCTCATCTCTCACATCAGCAATGCCATCGAGCGCCTTGGATTCCACAAGCTCAGCAATGCGTTGCACAAGCTCAGACTGCAGCCAGCAAGAAAGGCAGCAGCATGCAACTACTGAGCAGCAGCTGACTGTGCTATAAGCGAATGGCAAAATGACAACACTTGTCACATGCCGGCCTCATAACTTGTTCAGGATGGGTTGTCACATGCCGGCCTCATAACTTGTTCAGGATTGAGGCCAGCACAACCACATGCTCTGGACATGCTTGCAGGATTAAACCCAGTACTGAACCCTTTGTCCACTGCCGGGAGCAGGAATAAACCCTACCTTGCAGGTTTGATATGGCATCTCTGTAAACACGATAAGTGCTTTCCCCCCAGCAGCAGCAGCCTCATCATCTGATGCAGTTGCCCCTGCACTGCTGGTTTTACTGCGTTTGGACTTGGCTCCTGCCTTTCGTTTGCTGCCGCTGCCCTCGTACTCTATGTGCGCTGTGGCTCGCACATAGAGCGAGCCGTTGCCTGTGTTGTAAATGTCTTGGGTATCAGAGCTCACAATAAGCTCACCACCTGCATTTGCAACAGCCAGAAGAGCTTTGGCACACCAGCTGAATGCGATTCAGGGTTCCACTTGAACAACACAGCTTTTTCAGGGCAGGAAGCAATAAAGCGTTTGTACGCAAGTGTCTTGATGTGCTTGGAGTCGAGACAAACCAACAGGTAACAGACCATAACAGTCGGTGCCTGCTGCAGACCGACATGAGGAGCTCAAACATGGCGAGACAGCCTCTCTACCAGTATGCCCAATATTCTGGCCTCAAGTCGATTGGAATCAGCGCACTGCTTTGCAAAGCAACTGATGTGATAGTAACAACTGCAGGGCAACCCCCCAACTATCCTTGAACTTTATACTCACCGGTAGGGAAGTCAGGGGCAGGCACATGCTGCATAAGCTGCTTAGAAGTGGCCTCAGGGTTCTCCACCAACATCCTCAGTGCTGACACAACCTCCAGCACATTGTGGGGAGGGATCTTGGTGGCAATGCCAACAGCAATGCCGTGGGAACCGTTGACTAGCAGGTGTGGAATCTTTGCAGGCAGAACCAGCGGCTCTTCCTACAACATGCAGGTGCGTAAGGTCACAGTCAATTTGGCGGCAAAAGTATGGTCGGGGATGGCACAGCAGGACTGTGCATCATACGCTATGAGGCAGGGGATGTCAACTGGGAAAGATCATTGCTGATTCTGCAGGAAAGCAGCAGCTCGCCAACAGAGTGTGTCATTAGCAGGAAGATATGTAGGTAATGATGTAACATAACATACAAGGATACCATCTTGCTTTGACTAGCAGACGGAATATTTGCTAAGCAGCTGGCAAAAAGGACCAGGGGTTCCACCAGCAAGGTTGCATTACTTTCAAGACCGCTGCAAGATAGTAGCCATAGTTGCATAACTCCTAAGATACCAGAGTTGCAATACCTTGCAGGCAAACGGGTATGCAGGACAGCATATTGCAGCCCCAGGAGACCATGATAACCATAATCAATGTGGCACACTGTCTCTGCTCAGGTGCCTCAAAGTCAGCCTCATTTGCCGTAGACAGTATCGTCTATGACGGTGCAAAAATACACATGTAACTTTGCTGCTCTCTTTCTCAAACCTCAAGCTTCAGTAAGACTGCCAGCATAGACAAGGCTGACGCAGGCTTGTGCGCCAGATGCACACACACCTGTGCTGCATCAAACGTTGTCCCGAAGTCTACTGTATCTGCATCCAGGTCATCCAGCAGCATGTCCTCTGCTGCAGCAGCCAGCCTGCACTCTGTATACCTCATGGCAGCTGGAGGGTCATCATCCAGGGAACCAAAATTACCATGACCGGACACCTACAGACATATCAAATGACGGACAGGCAGATCAGCTGATGCACTCTGCTGATGACGGAAGCTGGGGGTGTGGATGGGGTCATTACTGATGGTTTTAGTCCCAATTTTGAAACAGTGACTATGCAGTGCAGGAGCTCAAGAAATGTGTGTGCTACAGGATTGTCTGTCCTGGTGTGGCGCTGCACTGCCATATGGTGCCGCAGCTAGTAAACTGAGCTCGGACCTTATTCTAGATGCGGTGTTCAGCCATACTTCGTGACCGTTGGTACACAAGGTTATCATGCCAAGAGTCAGCAAGCGTTGCAATCCAACCCCAAAATGGAGGCTGGCAAACCGTGGTAGGCTCCCGGTTGCGCCGACTAACAGCGTATGTACAGTGGCAGGGTGTTTTGATCTGTGTGTGCACTGGGCCTTGCCAATGGGCTTACAGCCGGCGTTACCCAGGTGCCATTACTGTGCTGCAGGTGTCCGCATCCAGGTGAAAAGGCTAGTCACAAAACCCCACTTTGAGATTGAGTGTCTGACTTTGCTGCTATATGCTTTGTCCTTCTGGTCCTAACTATGCTCTGATAGGGTGTGGAGAGTACCGTCTTTGATGGTAAGGTATCCACTGTCACTGATTTAACTCTAGTAGAAACTGTTACGCTTTGCTGAGCTTACCAGGGGAAGTTGCATGCTGAAGTCCTGTGCCAATCGCACAAGAGCATCATACACTGCTGTATCCCCGTGTGGGTGATACTTGCCCAACACCTCACCGACAACACGAGCACACTTCTTGTATGATTTGCTGTGGCTGATGCCCATGTCGTGCATGGCGTATAAGATACGTCTGTGCACCGGTTTGAGGCCGTCGCGGACATCTGGTAGAGCTCTGCCTACGATCACTGACATAGCATACTGCAGGAACGTATA
>NSMO01001683.1:0-17074 GCA_002588565.1 Coelastrella sp. UTEX B 3026
ATGAAGATCTACAGGTTGGATTTGGCTGGTGCGCTGTGGAGTCTAGCCAGCAGTTATTCCGGCAACAAGGCAGTCACTGGCGCAGTGCCTGCTGTGTACCACAGACCGGCAACACTTGTCAGCAGCAGCAGTGAAGATCTACAGGTTGGTGCTTAACAAACTAGCAACAGTAGTGAGCAAACTGTGTGGCATACTGAGACATTCCTGTTTGATCAGGTAGTTGGAGTCGCTGCGTGCGTAACAGATGTGTGTGCATCAATCCTGCTGTGTTCTACAATAGTAATGTAAGAGATCTCAGGCCACTTCAGGGTGGTCTGAGGCCCAGCCGTGTGCAGCACAGTGTGCACCTGTGCTGCAGGAGGCAGCGCTAGCGGCTGTATATTGGATTGTGTTTGACGGTCACACTACGTACACTGGGGTTCCATACACATAAGAGTGGTTGCGACCCGTATTCTACAAGCTAGCAGGTGATTGGTGCGGTGGGGTCACAAGCTATGGCATGCAGGCAACCAGTGCAGCAGACCTGATGAGCTTGCTTTGCTTACCTCTGCATCACGTACATGTGCAAACAACCGAGGGCGCTTACCTGAATATTATCTCGCATGGTAGGTACTGCAGTGTGTGCTGGCCTTTCCCGTCTCAAATCCACTGCAGGGTGTGTCCGCATGATGTTTGCATGTGCATGCTGCAAGCTGACTGGAGCAAACATCAGCTGCGCTTTCTCAGCAGCGTCTATGTGGCAACAGGTCGTGGGCGATTCAAGACCCCAGGACCAGGTGAAACTTGTTTGTGCACCTCGTTTGACAACTGGTAGGCTGGACCCAACAACCTTCATAGGCGTTTGCTGCATGGAAGGCTAACATTTTGCAGTAGAGGAGGTTTGCATATGCATACATATCTGACCATACATGCATATGGCCTGTTGTCAGCGCACCACACATTCACCATGCAGACCATTTCTCAAAAGATACTGCTAAAATTTTTGGAACCGGTTTCCTTTGTTGCTGTTGTGTAGTACTGACTCACAAAGCCACTACCCTGATCGCCAAGGGTCTGAACCCTCAGAAGGACTGGCGAACCTATTGCTTTCTGGGATGTGTTGCGATACAGACAATGCTGCTACGTTGTGCATCTTGCTATAAGGTGCTACAGAACTAGTGCTTTAGGTAAGTTCTGCAGTGGCTACTAGACCAAAGTGGCAGCATGCTGACCGCCGGCGCCGGTGATGTGGTGCCACCATGCATGCAGTGCTTGCACAGTATGTTGCAGTGCAGATCCAACATACTGACAGTGTGCATGTGTTCGTAAGAGAGAGCGCTGTACTTGGTACCGGGACCAGGGTCGAATCTGGCTGGTCATATCCATCTATGTCAAGAAGTTGATGTAGCAGATCAGCCAAGTTGGGCTCATGTCTCTGCCTTTCGGTATGCTGGGCAGTTGAATGCTGTGGCTCAACCTGTACAATGAAAGAGCGGGAACAACTTCCAAGGTACATCAGTGCTATCAGGAGATGCAACCAACCAGGTGTCGCTGTGTGCATGCTCTTACTGCAGGTTACCTGCAGTCCCACAAGTTGTGTGATGGAGAGGACATGCAAGGAGAACGAGCGGTTCCATTGCCTCAAGGCTGACGTTGCGATTTGTAGATGGCTTGTGCCCGCCGTCTGGATCCTCCAGCACAGCCTCATCTGAGGGCCACCTATGCTATCAGCCCGTGTCACTGTGAACAGCAGTCATGAAGATGTATGTACTGACCGTGACCTCTGGAGCCCCCATGTATCGCATCACTAGGCTGGTCACGGCAGGCTATGACCAGCAGTCGCTGGTCAGCAGCTAGGCATGGGTGGCTGGGACTCTAGCACCTAGAGGTACATAGTTTGCTGCCAGTGTTATTAGTGGCATCTGGTGGTGCTGTTCGTTTTGCCAGATCTGGGTTGCAAGTTCTGCAGTAGCATCCCTTGCTGATATGTGCATGCTGTGGCTGCATGCTCAGGGTGTGTTGCCGATTACCATGGTGAGTGCTGGTATATCGCAGCTTCAACCTCAAATGCTGCAGTATCTGCAGGCTTGCAGCTGCGCTGGGCTGCTTCACAGCCTTAGTTCTGGCTCTCTTAGCAGATCTGCTAGACATAGGTCAAAAGACAGCATCAAACCAAATAGGCCTGATCACTTGTTGTTGTGCATCGGGTGTGCAGTCGCGCATTCTTCTCGGTGCTTGTACTACAGGTATGAGTGCGGCGTGCACGTGTGTGGAGGACATCAGCCAGCCTGTAGTGACTGATGCAGGCGATGCACTGGTACGGTAGCGTTACATTCAATCATATGGCATATTGTGTATTAGAATGTAAAGCAAGCTCGCTCTGCATCGATGATGTCTAACCCGCGGCTCCACGGGCAGTTTGTCCGATCCACTGGCGATCCGCAGGTTCGGAGGATCTGTCCGGAAAAGGACCGGCTGCGGACGAAGTGGATCAGCGGTGGATGGTCTTTCACGGGATATCGATATTGCCAATATCTGTTCCACGGTGGAACAGTACTGTGGATAGCCGGTGGATGCGTCCCTTGCCATGTCACCGCCAACACCCTAAAGTTCGAAGTTGGTGGCCAAACGTACCTGCTACGTAGCCCAAGCTGGCCATGCCACTTACCTACCCAACTCTGACAGAATCGCCTCAACGGCCGCAACGGGTGACTTCCTTTCGTGGTCGTAGTGTTCCGATGCAGGCTAAACCAGGAAGCTTCCTCGTGAGTTGGGACCATCCGACGACGCGACAGCCCACCCGCGGCCTTCTTTGTATATATATGTTGCCATGGCGGTTGCAGTGGCCGGCCTTGGGCTGTGTTCCCTGATTCTGCAAGCAAGCACCAAGAACTGCGCATGAACTTATATATCGTCTTGTCTCAAGCGCCTCACGGCCGGAGCGAGATATCTGATTCTGTGTCTAGCACAGGTGGTATCCGCAGGCGTCAGCTATACAATCAGCTCGGTTTACAACCATAAATTTGGTGAATTATCCGCAGGCGTCAGCTATACAATCAGCTATATAATAAGCTCGGTTTACAACCATCGATTCGGTCATTTCGAAGTTCACTTCCTTGCAGTAGTCCCTGATGTCTCCTACATCATGAGTTACTGCTAATGACACTCCACCTCTTGAGTTGAGTGAGATGTGCGGTAGTGCTGGGTGTTTACACATGAGTTCATTATGATGATCATACTTTTCCGGGCAGATGAACAATGATTGTGCAATTGAAACACACTGACCAAAACAGCATGTGTGATGTTTGCAGAAACACGTCTCCATCACTACCATGAGGCTGAGATACTACTAGCTCTGGGAAGCAACATACACCAAGCATGTGCAGCAGGAACATCTTGATACACACGCGCACATTGCATACTGACTCTCACGCCACTTTTGCAACCATGCCACCCGTCTCACATGCAGCACCTCAAGCGCAGAACTGTTAGCACCAGCAACAGCGTGACCGCAGCTACAAGCCAGCTACAAGGCACATAGGCTGCAACTTATGCAATGCATGCGATACACAATCTCCACCAGTTTATTCAGCCATGTCAATCGTTATGCCTGAAGTCATCCCCTCATTCAAAGTGCATCATTTGCTTTACTGCCTCATTCATCCCCTCATGGCGTGGGAGATGGTGACAAACCACTGGATGAGAATGAGCTGGAGCTGGCAGAATTGCCATTATTCACCGCATTCACGGACGTCTGATCCCCTGTAGCGCTGGCAAAAGTTCCTCCACCAGCATTGATGGTCTGCGTCTGACCACCAGTTGTGCCAGACCCTACGATTTCACCCTGCAGGGGCTGAACCAACATGCTCAAGCTCTGCGCCCGGCTCTGGCATGTTGTGCTTGCCACAGCAATACCGGTGGAGGTACCTGGGCCACTGCTAGAAGCACTAGCTTGTGATTGGCCGCTGCCACCAGCACCTGCTGCAGATGTGCCACCGGCAGTGTTGACGTTGGCAGTGGCCTCGGTGACATTTCCTGTGTTGTTGGCTTCGGCGGTGAAGGCATCAGCAGGGGTGGCTGGCACGTACACAGGGTTGAATATGTTACTGCAAAGCACACAAATCCGTATTATGGATGTTGAAAGGGAGTTTGCAAGACGCTGCCAAGCCTGATGATGTGTTGTTGGCATTGGAGGCAGCAGTCACAGCAAGAGTGTCTGGCATTAAGATGGGGATGGAGCATGTTACTGCAAAGCAGGCGCAACAAGCAGCAGTAATGTGCTCACTGAACCTCCCAGTGGGCACTCAGCAGAATGCCCACAGGACTCTGCTGTGGTGCGACCTTTGCTAGCTGATCATTGCACTGAGCAGCTCTTATGCTGGCTAACCATGCCAAATCAACAAAGCAGGAAGCCTTATCAATGCAATGACAACTAGATTTAATTCTACCGCCAGTTTGAGCTGCTACACACGCCGTTATGGCCTGACACACTACCAGTACCAGGAGCAAATGCTGCCGAGTGACAAAGTAGATTATTCACTCACAACCTATGTAATCTGATGCCAAATCGTTGACACATACAAACCACCACGGCCTCGCTATGCAAGTGCACTGCTCAACTCCTGGGATATGATCGATATGACGTCATTGCCTACCTGCCCACTCCCCCCGTAGTAGTCGTCTGTGGCTGTGAGCCACCCGCACTGGTGGTCTGCTGTGTTGTGGTACCAGCAGGGCCTGACACACTACCAGTACCAGAAGCGAATGATCCCTGACCACTGGTTTGAGCTCCTGTTGTGATGTCGCCTGTTGGTGTGGTGGTGGTGGTGGGGTCAACTTGCAACAACTTGCGACCTGCACCACCTACAGCCAATAACAGCAGCAGCAGCAGCAGCAGCAGGGAACTGGTTGGGAGGTTTGTATGGAAGCAGCTTCCCATAAGACAGAAATAGGGAAAGGTGGAGAAGTCATTAATTACAACCTGCACACACGCTTGTATCAGGGCATATGAGACTGAGCAGTCTCAGCAGCAGCAGCACTGTCTGTTACCAGCAGCTAGCCAACAATTTCCGCATGGCACACTTGCCAGGACTCTGCTGTTGTCGCCAAACAAGTCACCACATGCCAAGCCTTTGCAGTCCAACAACACATGGCAGCTCACAGAAGCACCTAGTTTCAACAAGACTGCCAATTCAACAGAACCATACTATGGTACCCGCTGTGGTGTTGGTCACCGACATCAGCGGCTGATGGCCACACACATCATTCAAGTGCAACATTATGCACACACGAGGCAAAGCTAGCAGCAGCGGCTGCTGCCACAGGGCATGGAACTAAAGTGCATCTACCTCTACTTCAAAAAGACCAGTGCTGCTAGCAGACAGGTTGCTGTTCTCCATGAGTTCAAGAGCACACCTGTAGTGTCAGCAGTTGCTGGTGCAGCAGCAGCAGTGCTGTCGGCAGCGGCAGCAGCAGCAGTGCCTGCACCAGAAATGTTCCAAGGGATAACGGTACCATTGCCCCCTGCGACAGCAGACGGCCAGGGTAGCAAAGTGTCAGCATGCCATGTCAGCCCACTGCATGTGTCGCATGTTGCATATACGGAATAATATGCAGTGCTGTGCAATCAGTTACACCCATTGCTGCAGTTGCCGAGTGGCTATCAATCCGCACCAGTGCATACTGCACCAGAGAGGATCACTGTTTGAGGCAATATAGCAGCTTCACCAGTTAGCGTAATGCAAGTACTCCTGAATAGTTTCAGCTGGCCTCAGTGGTCGACAGAGTGGTAAATCAATCAAAGTCATCGATCTTATACAGAGGAAGCTCCTGGTCACCTGCCTAACAAACAGTGTGGCTATCAACTGAACAAAAGCGTGGCCAGCAGCCGTTTGCAGGTCTTTGTGATTTCTGTCCAGGTGTTGTGCATGAAGCAGTTCATTCCCACAACCTGAACCGAAACCACAAAGACCTGCAAATCACCACACATATTCAGGTACTGCTCACGACACAAAAGTAACAACCATCACTTCACCTTGACATGATTGACGACCATCAACAATGATGCCACAAGTCCATTGTGGGTTCCCTCCTGCTGCCACAGCGGGCTGCAGCTGAGCAGCAGGCACCTGCTGGCAACTCTGGCCAAAGGGACTGCCAGAACTGCCAAATATGCCTCCACCGAAGAATGATGGCGCCGCAAACAGGCGAGGCACCTGCACGAAACATCAGCAAAGTCGACAGCTGCATGCCAGTACTGTTGTCGGGGGTTGCACATGAGATGTAATGTGCTGTATCTTACCGACATAACAGGAAAACCAAGTCTGGCTGCGTCAAACACCACAAGCCAACACAGCTTGCAGTGCACAATCCACGCGGTACTAGCGCAGCAAATGTTTTATGGGCGTCGCGCCTGTTAGCAAGGCGTGCCCCATGAAGCAAGCATCCTGCAGTGTATACTGCCGCACGGTGTACACTATACTTCTGACGATGAGCAACTCTTGCCTCGACATAGTTATTGTTGGTGGTGATAACAAAACAACATTGTGATAGTAAAGTAGTTTGTCATAATACTCACATTGGATGTTAGTACACACCGACCATCTGTGTACTGGACCTTAGACAACCCTTCAGCCCTGCCCTTGATGGCACTGCCTGTTACAACAACAGCAGAAGCAGCAGCAGCAGCTTTGTCAGTGCCTGATCAGTGATCAAGAGTCTTGCATTGATGAACACCAACAGCTTGCACTTTGCTGAACTGGCTGTCATATCACAGCACACCTATGTTCTCTAGGAACACGGTGGCTGTTGTTCGACTGACCAGCATTATTGTATCAGTCGGTCGCACCGTTGGCTAAGCTACACACACCAGCATACCCGTGCGACCACATCGCATGACACCGCTAGGCTACAGTGATGCTATCATTTACTAGCTGCCCTCAGTCCGCTGCACATGCCTGCCATGATTGAGTGTTCCACACAACATGAGGCCCTACATAGACGCTTGCAGTGTGGCCAACAGCGCATAGAACAATAGGGCACCAACAAACACAATGTAACATGCCTGATGATGGTCGAAAGCCAAAACACGTCACACTATGCAACAATTGATGAACACGTAGCACCAGAACTCTCTTCTTCCATTCTGCAGAAGTACAGTGGTCCACCGCCACTTTACTACCACAGAGTAACAAAAAGAGTTGAATGGTTTCAAGCTTGTTTGTTGAAGCACACGTGCGCACGGAGAAACCACAGGACCAACAAACTGATTGTGCTGCACCTGCTGGAAGGTCAGCCAGTACTGTAGTGATACCAGACAGCTTGACAGCCATGTTCGTGGGTACTGTACTGACGACGGCGATGCTACCGGTGCCAGTACTGCTGATCTCAACACGCTGGAGGGACCCGGATATGTAGCTGCTCAAAACACTGCAGAACAAACACGCAGGCAGCACTAGAATGCAGGATGGGCCAAGTCTGTGCAGGGCAGTGTCGTCCAACTATCAACCTTGGGAGAGGTTGCAGGGCTGTAGGGGCGGGTCGACCACAGCAGTGTACCAGCAGTCCGTCCAATGTAGATGGCGGAGGTACAGCCTGATGAGAAAGAGACACGCATACAAGGAGTTTATTGCATGAAGCGAGCATTGAACGCAGGAGACAACATGGGGCTGACATGTTGGCAATGTCCAACAGCAGCGCTATGACTCACCCAGAAGACTGCAGTGTTACTGCATCGGCAGTCACATTGACAGCCACAATCTGGCCCACAGTAGGAGTTGCCAGTCGCAGGGATGTCACATTATGCCCAGGGCCGAGAACCACCAGTCCAGACCCATAGTTTGAAACAGCGCGCAGCTTCGTGGCGCCACCAGGAACTACTACTGTAAAGTTGATAGGTTGGTGGGATTCAAAGCCGCCGGAAAGGGACAGGGTCAGGACTCCGTCTTCAACCGCTGCTACGGTTGCGTTGAGGACATCAAAGTCGGCCTGGATAATAATCCGGCCGTTTGTGCTGGCTGTACTGCTGTCCGAGGTATTGGGTGCTGCGACTAGTATGTTGTATGGCAGGCACGACCTGATGGCCGTGAAGGGCGGGAGGGGCTGTTCAACGCTGGTTATGTTGCTGGTAGCGTTTGATGCGCTGCCCAAAACGTCTCCCGACACTCCCGGTATAGCTGTGGTGTCCTGGGCAGGTACAGTTGCAAAAAGAAGCAGTAGTGCTGCAGTGCACAGCATCAAGGGCTCGTGCGAGCTCCCCATTGTGGCTCAGCAGGTGTGTTAGCTGCTGCTCTATTGAGTATGGCTATCTCTATACACAGCGACCTCTAGACCGGTCCCCCGATACGTCGTGATCTGAGCGAGTTGGCGCCAAAGCGGAATGAACAGAAATCCAGACCTTGCAGACGGCCGTGGGTGCACTCAAAGTGTGCACGAGAGGCAGGATGGCCTTTATGCTGGCACCTTCCATCAGGCCTGCCTGACACGCCAACCAACATGTGCAGGTGAGTGATGTCATGCTGCAGAAAGGGCAGTTGACCTTGGAAGCTGCAACAAGGCATTCCCACGCACGTGCGCCAGTCGCCGGTTATGGTCCTAGTGTTGTGCAAGCTCCTTCGCGCTCTATCGCACAGAACAAGGAAGCTTTGGCAGTCACTAGTTACATGACACCTGCCACTGACTGGCGGGACCTCGTGAACCAGCAGGCGGTGTCGTGGCAGCAGTCCTTGTCCACGATGCAGTTGGTACAGGTTGACATAAGAGCAAGCAACCCTTACCAGTGAGGCCTGCTGCTGGCGGTCGCACAACCTGTCCTTTGATGCGTATTGCTGCGCAAACATGTTGAGTCAATGCAAGCATTCCGCCAGTCTACTGCTGTTGTCATCGCATCTGGGCAATGTACAGTTGCCAATCTGCCAGTATGCTTTGCAGCTCGCTGGCCTGCTGCCCTTTGCCAGAACAGCAAGCAGCTCGGCAGCGACAACTTCAACCAGCAACGAGCACGTAGAGGAAGAGTTTGCCGAGCTGACGTATTTTGACGAGCCGCTGGAACTGCAGCTGAGGCACACTGCCGCAGCAGCTCGTGTGCATCAGCCAAGCAGAGCAGCTGCTGCAGCATCTACTGCACACTCGACACCGCATAGCTTATCAGACGTGGTTCAAGCGGGACTGCCTGTCATGGAGCAAGTCGATAAAAGCCTTGACCAGGTGAGCAGCGCTGCTGTTCGAAGCATGCAAGCTACAGCAGTGCTTGGCCCTGCTGTTCCGTTTCTGTGTCTGCTAACCTGCTGATTCAATAGGAAAGTTCCATAGGAGGTTGCAGCTCTGACACACTAGTACACATCTTTTCAATGCAGATATATGTCAGTCACAGCGTTAAAGGCACGCTCAAGCAGCTAGCTCGCCATAACAGAAGGGCAGTTCTCAAAGCAGACCAGCATACCGCAGAGCAAGAAACTTTGTCTACAGAACCCACTGTAGCTGTAGCATCTGCCCAGCAGTCTGACTCGAGTGAAGGCCCCACGGATACACAGCATCAGCAGTCATTACACCGCCAAGTCCTGCAGGATTTGGACAGTAATGCTTTCAATGAGGCAAAGCGGCTGCTGAAGCAACAGCAAGCGCGTCTAGAAGCTCAGAATCAGGCACTCGCAGCCTTGCACAGCGTCTGGCAGCAAGCTGAGCCACCCAAAGCAGTACGTGGCAACGAGTTGACACTGATAGATAGCTACCAAGCTGTCCTGCAGCTGTCAGTGCAGTTCAGGCAGTTCCTGCAACATGAAGAACAGCAACTGCAGAATCAGCAGCAGGAAAGCCAGCACCACCTGGCTCAGCCAACAGCACCAAGCGCACAGAAGCCTGGTACAAGATCGAGACGCAAGAAGAAAGCAGCAGCTGCCAGCGGCACTGGCGACAGCAGCAGCAGCACATCTGACACAGCGGGGACCAACTCTCCTGTATCCAGCAGGCTTCCAAGCCCCTCTGCAGGACACGCAGGAGCAGCAACAGCACCAGACATTGAAGCAGCTGCAGCTAGTGGAGAGTCCGCAGAAGAGCAGCTGGCCAGTTGGGTCCGCAGCAGGAAGTCAGTGCTCAATGAGCTGAAGATTCGGGAGCTGATAGGCATGTTTGAAGCAGCAGACTGGCCTCTACCCAGTGGCTCTAACAAGAGGGGAACTGCCAAGAAAAGGGGGCCAACCAAGGTCGACTACATAGAGGTATGTATGTGTGGGGTTACCTTAAGCACCTGATAGTGTATGCAGTTGAGGTGAAATCAGGGGTGCAGGCCCACACTTAGGGCAATGCAGGACATGTGCATAGCGATGCAGTTGCTTAGATGTTCGAGACTGATGGCAAAGCAGGGTGTAGCAGCTGGCTGCTGGCCCAGTTGGCTGTCTGTTGCTCTACTTTGGGTTGTGGAAGTTTGTGCAGAATGACTAGGACAAAGTCGAGTGTATGAGGGCCGTCAGGCCTTGCATGTTTGGGATGTGCTGGGCAACCCACCCAGCCAGAGATGTATGTGTGTTTGATGCAGTATGTGTCGCACAATCTTTGCTGCCAACTGCTGGCTGTCATCTGCTCTATATACCTGAGTCTACTTGCTCTCTATGTTTTGCAGGCACTCCTCCAGCGTGAGAAGACGGCAGTGAAAGCTTTGCTTGCACAGCGCGCGGTCACAAACTGAACGATTGCGCAGACGATTCCTGGGGTGCCTCTGTGCATCTGCAGCAGCTGTTCAGAGTTGGTCACTGCACGTGACCGTGTAGTTGCAGTTGAAGTGTAGAAGTCTGGGCTTGTACGCATATATGAGCCATCATTGGTTGCTTGTTTGGCTGTGAACCCTTGAATAGCGCGCGCAGCAACACTCCAGGTCGTCCTCCGCAACCCCGGTTGTCGGTGGCCGCAAAGCGGCTTTGCCAGAGCCCAGTCAGAAACAGCAGTTCAATCAGATTGCAATTTGCTTTAGAACTGTGTAATCAATCACTGTGTCATGGTAGCTTTAGCACTGTAAAAGAGACTGAGCCAATGCAAACAAAATAGATGCGCTGGCAAGAGCTGTCGTGCCATGCATGGGGGAACGCCACCCGAAAGAGTCTTGGGCTGCTCATGATCAAGCTCTGACAGGCTCTGACGCTGACACTTCAAGAACATCAACTGCACCACCAGCACTGTGTCATGATATATGACATACGACAGGTCAGTCTGTATGCGATGATTGCCAGTGGCAAGGCAAACAAAGCTAGTGCACATGTCCTCTGGCGACTTTTCTGTTAAGTCTGCATTACTGTTTGAGTTTTTTTGGGAATACTGTGCTATGATGCCAGTATGTGGCCATACGGATATACATTTGACGTATGAGGGAGTGTGAAAGCACGTGGACAATGTACGATCCATTTCAACACGTTGATGTTAACCAGCATCATGATCAACCGTGCCGGGTGTCTGGCGGTACACTGCGCATGCACTTGTGGGCACGTACCATGCATACTGCAGTGCCCTTGCAGTTTGTCCAGTGATGACTTTCAGGCGCATGATGCTGAATGTGAACTTGAGTTCATAATCCTGGTCACATTTCAGGATCTGTCAATACTCAGAGCATTTGTTGCAGAAAAGCAACATGATGGTGTGCGCATACACACACACACACACTTGGTCTGGCAATCAAGCACGCCACAAGGCCTCTCAAGATATGCACGGCAACACGTCCCATACAAAGCAAAGTGCACTTCTGCAGATCATGCGTACTACATGATGGGTAATCAAGATATGAGGTCCTGCGGTGTGCATGTGGGGGGTCACACACAAGGGTCGTACACAAACATGTTGAGCAACAGAAACCTGGTCCGACACGACATCGGACTCCGACACGACATCGGACGGTCAATATTTCCAACAAATCAGCATACAATGCATTTGTAGTATACATACAAGTACAACACGTGCCAATGCATATGCATTTGCGACAACAGCTAACTGCTCCAAGTGCATGCAGACATGACCTGAGCTACAATGTAGGCTATGGCTGTATCACACACACATCCTCCACCAACTGCCTGGACCAGCTGAGCTGACTGTGACTAAAACCCAAGACCAGACACAACACTATTTTGAATTGGATTCAGGAAGGGGCCCTGAACTTCAAACAAACAGAATCGTCCAACGATAGGACTTCCGCTCTAGTGGCCTGGTAATCCAGTCATCATCATCAAACAAACAGAATCGGACTTCTACACAGATTCTGATGGCTGATCAGAAGCGCAAATGCTCAGCTAATGTGGAGTGTTGTGTTGACCCAGCTAACCTGCTGGTGACACAATGCTAGCGCCAGTGCTGAGTGCCTACGAGGGTTCAGTGCCCACAAACCTTGATACAGACTCAGATGTCCAAAACACAACAGACTACCAAACTTAGGTGTTGGATAACCACCTAGCAGGTCACTGCACAGACATACATGTGTTGTTGATAAAAACAAGCCGTCAGAGCTTCAAGCAATGTCTGATCCCACGATATACTCAGCAACCTCACAAAGTCAGGGGCTTTGACATCAGTGATGATACGATACACTGGGACATATTTTGCCTACTGATAGTATGCTGAAAGCTGCATCTAATTCTCGGGTAGTTCCCCAGCCTAGCAGCACCAAAAGATTGTCGCCGTACAGTGCAATGGCCATTGAAAGTAGCCTTCAAACAAGGGTTCAGCTCTGGTCATCATACCATTGTAGGCCAGCACGGCTCCTGTCAGAACACATCCAAACAGAACTGCTGGTCATTGCAAGCCCTGCACTACTTTGCCGAGATACATACTGGGATATGAATTGCCTGACAAGGCTACACTGGGACACTGTACATGGCTTCCATCAACATGCAACACGCACAGCCAGCTTTATATGTTATAAGATTTAGGTTTGCTCTGGTCAGAGACCAAGCAACATACATGCTGAAAGCTAATATGATAGAAAGTTGAAACAGAGCTCTGTGTTGAACCCTACAAAGCCACTGGCCTAGCTAGCTGTACGAGTCAACACTAATGCAGTCCTGCAACGCAACAGTATCCCTGCAAAACAAACTTGTTGCCGCTAGCACAGCAGACAGTATCACAGCACACACACGCACGCGCATGAAACAGCAACTGTACAATATCACACACAAGAATGTTGCCCAAATAAAACATGCAGTGTTGCAGATTCCCGTTATGACAGTCAAATCAGCTGTGTCTCCAGACTCAAATCACAATTCTGATGCACGACAACACAAACAAGGTAGCTTGTGTCCTGTAAACTCAAGTAAACTTGTTGATGAAAAGCACCCTCTGAGACAATGAAACATCTCTTGTAACCTGCATCTGTCCATAACCTCTTGCGACCTACACTGCATGATAACCTGCATCAACTAACAACGTAATGCACTGTTCTATACTACGTAGGTTTTTAGACGGTCCCACTGCGACAGGCTTCCGTGTGTGTATTGGTCTGGTACCAATGCACTACTGATACACAACATGCTGCACCAACGGCATATGCGTGGAGCTAAAACACTACGCTCGTCAGCACGCCTGACAACACTACTACTCAAATGCAGAAAGGGTGTAGTAAATCGTACGCATGCACCAATGAACCTTTGAATGATAGTCAAACATATATCGCTACAGCCCAGCTGCTCTCTACTGGCAACTACCAGTTCAAACCAGAGAAACGGATATGGGAAAACTAGAGCTTCTTCATCAGCAGGGTTGACTGACTCGCGAGCCTTCTGTGTCAAACTTAATACAGCCAATAGACTGATCTTCAGTTGAACGTAGTTTAACGTCGAGCATCATTTCACTGGCGGCGAGCTCCACGTTATCTTGCCACATGATAACATGGCACTACACATGTTGATCCATCTTTAGGCCGTATCAGGAAGGCTGACAATGGGTTCACAACTGCCAACATAAAGTGCAAACTGGATGACACTATTGGACTCCTTAGCATGCTATGTCAGCAAAGATATTGCAACCTGCACACCATTAGCCTTACACATCCTGAACCATCCTCAACATGGGCCATATCATTATATCAAGCCGCTTGGCTAGCAATGCAAAACCGCATGCATCAACAGTGGTCTACCTTCTCCATTGAGATAGAAGTGCACCGGAGCTGCTACGCCCGTGCAGGTTGCGTGCAAGAGTCTGGCTGCAAACACATGTAGCATGCGTCAAGCTACCAGACAAGGTCTGTCTCTAGTAGCGTGTGCCCTCAACAACATCCCAATATGTCGTGCACTTCAAACCATACTTTGCCTTCAACATATTGCCAACTTATGCCTGTGAACAGCTCTGGTGTGAAATGTTCAAGCTCTTCAATAATGCTGCTTGCCGCTGCATATGATCTGCACTGATGCTGCACTAGAACCAAGCCATTTGCCTTTGCCGTCATCACAAGTGCCGACCGTTGGGCCAACCAATGGAGCACAGAAAAGACGAGCCCAGAAAGAACCTCCTACTTCCTGAAGATGTCTGGCAGTGTTTGTGGTGTGAAGTACTCTTCTGCGAGCTCTTTGCTGCTGATGAAGCGCACCAGTGCTGCATACTTCTTGAATGCATGTTTGATGGCCTCCCAGGGAGCTTTGAACAGCCACGGGGCATCAACAAATAACACTTGACCAATCCTGAGGGCATACAATAGCACAACACATCAATCTAGCACTGTGCTAACAAACACAGCAACAGCAACCTTCTAGCAGGCTACCTGCACAGGTGTACAAAGCCCAGGCGGACCGTCGAAGCTATCAGTGCAGTCTGCAGTGGGATGTTTGCCGGCATTCTGTTGACATACGAGACACATATTGTTGCTACCCGTCTGACACATCTTCTGCAGGCTCCCATGCACTGGTGTGAAGCAAGCCTGGCTGTGTGGCTGCTGTTGGTGATCTTTGACCGTATGTGCAGCCTGCATTGCCCTCACATGCGACTCCAGACCCAACATGCTTCACAGTGAGTTCAGCACCAGTGTGGGGCCCGACCTGAAGCCTTTCACTGCAGTAGCTGCAAACCAGACTCACCTTCTAGGGTACACCTCTGGCAGTGTGTCGATGACAAAGGCCACAAACATGAGGTCGATGTTGCTCATGCTGATGTGGTTCATATCAAACACCAGCAGCAGCTGCTCGCCGACACCGCTGGCGTTCGAGGGAAGGCGCCGGACTGCGCTGTCAAGCATGAAGGTGCACAGACGCTTGCTGTTTTCTAGAGGAAACTCCCCTGCGAAACACAAATCAACAGTGTAAGGGCTGGAGCCTGCTGTTGTAGTAGTTATTTGGGGTTTATGAGCCTTGTAAGACACACGGTGTGTCTGCAGTGCCAGGACATGTATGCCTACGCTTAGTGCTTGCAGTCTTTGCATGCACAGATTGCAAGGGCTGGAGAGTAAGCAGCATAATGTGCTGCAATACGTGTCCTAAATGGCCTCTGCGTATGTGGTATAGGGGTACCTGCCGTGTCATATAACATCCAACATGGTGTAGTACAAGTGCTCGCATTTTACAGTAATGGGTTTAGATGTGGTTCTGCAACACCGTCACGTCCGCTTATGATTGAGCTCGAAGCCAGTGACATTTGCTGCTGTAGCTGACGAGCTAATCTGTCAGCGTTAGTGGTATGCCCTGCTTTGCAGGAGCTTGCTATTAACTTCTTGATGGAACGTACCAATCAAGTGTTTTGATGATCTGACGATCACAGTTGGTCTTCCATACTGGTCCAAATGGGGGTGAAGCACTGCCTTGCCGGTTTGGTACTCCAACAGCACATCATCCAACGTTACATCGACAAACCTGAACCAACCAAGGACATGCATGATTGAAGGAAGAGCTATACACAGGGCCAGAACTATATGCGAAGGCAGAGCTACGGACAATAGCGCGAAGACAGAAAGGCAAAGCTGGAAGCAAAGGCAGAGCTATGCTTGCTGCAACCTTGATACATAGTTCAGCCGACTGTATTGCCCCTGTACCAGCAGAGTGTGTATGCATGCAGTGTGTGCCAGAACGCTGTCAGGTGTTGAGGTGGCCCAATTTGACTATGACAGGCGCCAGTCAGGTAGCATACACCAGCACTATTGTTGTGCAGACGTTGAGCATTGTCCCCTGTCTGAAGCAAAGTACTGTGGGCTGCCCAGTTGCAGCAATGGGCTACTGCTGACTCGGTACGCTTTGCAAGCTTGACAGCAGCTTGTTTGCGCCAGGTGTGACCTGGCAAGCTGCTAGGAGTATCCCTGCCTGTGCTTGAGTTGCCATGTCATCATGCCTTTGAGCTCTCATATGCCGCGTGATAAACACTAAGCATTTCTGCGCTGCAGAAGATCCACATGTTGTGTATTGTCTGCCTCTCTATCACCATGGACTACTACCCAGATGCTGCTGACGAACCAGGTACAGTATGACAGCAGGTGCTGCACTAGGCATGGCCTAGCAAGCTGATTGTACAGTCCGCACCTGTGCTTGGCTCTCCAAGACATCATGGACTTGACTTTGGTTTCTGCTTCTGGGATGTTGAATGAACTGCAGTGGCAGGCAATGCAGCAGCGGGGGTCCCGGACCCTGAGCTGGTGTGTGTTCAAGTTGCTGTGAGTGGTTGTGGTACAGGTGGTGGCTGGCATGCAGACACTTATCGTGTGTGGGAGCTGTCTGGCAGTAACGTGCAGGAGTGACCTAAAGCAACTGCTGTTGCTGTGGCCGCTCCTGCACAGTGCGGTTAGTGCATGTGCTGCTGCATCGCTACGAATCATCGAAAGCATTGCAAGGCAGACTCGCTCAGGTTGTTGTTATCTACAACAAGTACAAAGACACACCGGCAAAATATGTCATGTTCAAAAACAACAGTACACAGGAAGACACACAGAGCGAGTCTGGGTAGCAATGCTTCCGATGTTCTGCAATCAACAACCATACTAGTACCACCACTAGAGGTGCGGGGGATGTGCGGTTCACATTGGTTTGCCAATCTCCATCCTTGTACTGCAGCACTAGCTGCGATACCGGTGCGATATGCACTGCTCTACACTGGAGCTACAGCTGCAGATGCTGGACAGCCAAGCAACGCGCCCACCTG
Source organism: Coelastrella sp. UTEX B 3026 (assembly GCA_002588565.1). Classification (NCBI taxonomy): domain Eukaryota; kingdom Viridiplantae; phylum Chlorophyta; class Chlorophyceae; order Sphaeropleales; family Scenedesmaceae; genus Coelastrella; species Coelastrella sp. UTEX B 3026. Next base: position 17,062 of record NSMO01001683.1, read on the forward strand.
TCTCGGAGGAACC
>NSMO01001684.1:322-14926 GCA_002588565.1 Coelastrella sp. UTEX B 3026
GGTGCGCAGGTGACTGTACAGTTCCTGCAGTCTCCAACAGCAGCACTACCACGACTGCATTTCGTACTTAACCCTCTGATATCAACATCGATGTCTGCCATGCAGAGGTCCGAACGACGATGCAGCCATTTTCAAGACATCCACATATCGTACCAGTGAGTTCAGGACTGCTGTTGCACTTTTGATAGCGGCAGTTGGCCTGCAGGATATTTGCAAACGTTGTATGTTGCAGCAAGTGTTTCGCCAGCCAAGAGCAGCTCGCAGTCGAGTATTAATGCTAGTTGTCAGAGTTACAAAACATGTAGACACAGCACAACAGGGAGCAAGACACAGCCATGCCTGCAGCTGTAGTAACCCACACAAGCGCAGCAGCAGCTGGCTGCCAGGTCATCCCATAGCTGCTTGACAGGCCAACACAGGGTTGCACAACCAGCAAAGGGCCATATATTGACAGCGTGCAGTTGTCATATGCGCCTGTGCCTAATTGGCCCCACACAGATGGGCTTACACGGTCCAGGTGGCCAATCCCCCCCCCCATGCCCGCGGCCCCCCCCCCCCCGCGTCCACGCTCTGCGCAGATGATCTGTTCTTGCTGCTGCTACCAACTGCCCGCCGTGGAGCCTGTATGTCGATGGGCCGTACGTGACCAACCACATCTGTAACAATCTGCCAAAACCCAATCACATGCTTTAGTTGAATGCAAATGCCAACAGTCCCAGCACTGCCTGCCTTGCTCCTGCTGCTGCTGCTGCTGCTGCTGTAGGTCCATGACCTGAGCCTCGTCCCTGGTGCTAGGCTAGGCACACCGCTGGATGCAGCTGCAGCAGCAGGACAGGTGAATAATCCTTGATATTGTCCGATACATATGCGTACATATCTGCTGTGTGCCACTCTGCAAACTGTTCCTCAGTTGTGATTTCAAACAAACTGACAAAACAACACGGGTGAATGAGATACTGTGTCCAGTTGTTTGCCCCTGGCGCAGATAATGCTTGCTTGATAAAGGCTGAAGAAGAGTGATTGCATGCTGGTGCGGTCGAAAAATACCCACCAGCAATTGCTAATGGGGCTCAGTCGGTTTGAGGGCCTAACCTAGAATTCAACCCCATGTTTTGAGAGCAGCCACACCCTTGGAGCATTGATGTTTGCATTTGTCTGGAACACAACCATTTTCAGGTTTGAGATGCCTGTGATTGCTGACTGCTGTAGGTTGCAGACCCGCTGGCAGCTCCACCAATACAAGTTGACCTCACACAGCAGCAGCAGCAGCAGCAGCTAGCCCAATTTTAACTAGCCACGGTTGTGTGTTGAAACACCCTAACAGCAATCGCAATTGCAACACCAACCATGTGCTTGCTGGTTGTTACTGTAGGTTGCCGACCCGCTGGCAGCTCCACCAATACAAGTTGACCTCACTCCCTCAGAAGCAACACCAACACCCACACCCCCAGCAGCAGCAGCAGCAGCACTCTCACAGCAGCAGCAGCAGCAGCTGCCAGCGCCGCTGACAGTTCCAGCAGCAGGCAGCGGCCTGCCACCGATACCGCCGGCAGCAGCAGCAGCAGCAGCGACTCCTAGCAGCATGGTTTTGGACTTTGGCCCAACGTCGTCGCTGGCAGCAGCGGCAGCAGCAGGAGCAGCAGGAGCCTTTGGATCTGGAGGCATGGCCCTGCCCTCGCCATCTATCGCTACGGGTGCGATTTGGTTCTGCTTTGTAGGTTCGAAATTTTGTTCAATCATTTCCGGCCGTGAGGCCCTCGGGTTTGATGTGGCAAAACCAGCAACAGCAGCAGCAGCAGCAGCAACAGCAGCGACAGCACCATCTTTAGCTACGGGTAAAATCTCGTTCTGTTTTGTGGGTTTGTATCTCACCCCTCTCCAGTTGTGAGGCCCTTGGGTTTGATGTAGCAGACTCAGCAGCAGCAGCAGCAGCAGCAGCAACACGTGCAGGCTGGGTGCTACCTGCGCAGCTGTTCTGGTGGCAGCAGCATAGAGTGCTGTCTGGCAGCAGCAGCAGCAGCAGCAGAGGCAGCAACATGCTCCCTGGCAAGTCTTTTGCTGTCATTTGCAGTATTCAGCAGCTGCCAACGAGGTAGCTTGGAATCAGCACCTGCTGCTGCCACAACCAGACTGTTGCTGCTGCTGGTGTTGCATGCGATGAAGGTTGCCGTGCCCTTGGTTGTATTCTGCCAACAAACTGCTGGTGATGCTGCCAACGCTGCTGCCGCTGCTGCTGCCACTGCTGCTGCCACAGGTGGTGTGAGCTTTGACCTAATGATTGACTTCTTGCACAATCATCATCCAGAAGTGACGAATGACGTTATTTCTCTTACTGGCATGGATCAACACTTGCTGCTGCCACAGCAAACCAGACTGTTGCTACTGCTGTTGCTGCTGGTGTTGCACAGGGCGCAGGGTTCTCGCTGTGGCCAGTGTAGAATCTGCCAATATACACTCTTCTTGATGCTGCCAACGCTGCTGCTGGTGCTGCTGCTGGACCCTCCGCTGCTGCTGTTACCACAGGGGGTGTGTGCTTTGACCTATCAATTGACTTCACCGCCCAGCCCTCCAGCAGCTATCAAAGGGGAGGCCTGGATTCAACCCCTGCTGCTGTCACAGCCTCTGACTACACCGCTGGAACAGACAGCGAAGCACTGGGGAGAATGCCACATGGGGGTGAGCCGATTTAGTGTGTTCATTGCGGTTTTGTTTGGTAGAATGTGCAAGCGTATGAGTTGGTAGTTGTATCGCTAGGCAGACACAGTCACAGCAAATTGGAGTCTGTGGTAGTGATGGAAATCATCTGCTGGCTCACCAGTTGCAACATTGCACTGCTGCAACAGACAACAAAGCACTGGGGCGAATGCCGCATGGGGTGGGCGGTTGACGCTGTTACTTGATTGATGCGTATATATGGCAGAATGTTCAAGCGTTTGAGTCAGTATTATATGCTAGACAGACGCAACAACTGCAAGTCTGCGTGAAGGCTAGTGTTGACACCTGCTGCTGTCACAGCCTCTGACTACACCGCTGGAACAGACAGCGAAGCACTGGGGAGAATGCCACACGGCGGTATGTATAAGCATATTTGAAGGCTTCTTTTGTAGCGTGTTCAAGCGTTTCACTTGATGCTTAGTATCCGTAATGTGTGCTAGACAGATGCACTCATTGCAAACTTGCGTAAGCGCTGGTGTTGACAGTGGCTGCTGACACAGCAGTTGACTACACTGCTGAAACAGAAAGCGAAGCACTGGGGAGAATGCCACACAGATTCTGTATGGCTGCAGTTCCGTATTATTGTTGTATTGGTTTATTCACACAGTAGTCATTGAAGACCTTAACTGTTATGGTGCATGCTTGCTGGCTCTGGGCCGCCGAGCGGTTTTGTGAGCTTCTGTGCCCGCTGATCCTATCTTTGCTACTACATGATCACTCTGTTGTCATATTCAATTTACACACATTTCAGCAACAAAACACCAGGCAAAGCCAAAAGGTGCCTTCCGGTACCAGAAAACAGGTATTTTAGTCACTCTGTTGTTATTTGATACTGAATAAGATTCACAACAAGTAAGTCAGCACATCTGCAGTTGTGTTATCCGCAGGGGTTTGGCCCTTTCCCCCGGGTACCAACCTGGGTGCCGTATCAGGTGCATATGTGGCAGGTGTTTGGGCAGTTGTCTCATTGTTATTTTGTAACAAGCGAGCCGCTTTCAAGCGCTTTTACAATTGAATGTGGGTTCATCACATGAAGGTTCTGTTCTGAAAACCACCAGCAGGCACTGGCAGCCTTGCGGTTATTCATCTACAGAAAAATGATGCTGCCTTTTTTGTGTGTGTTTTACAGGTGTCACGGCGTCTGACTACACTGGTGGGGCGGACAGCACGGATGTTGACCAAACAAACCCGACAGGTGATTGCCAGCTATTGACTATAGTCACTGTATGCTGACAGAGAATGGTGCCAAAAAAATACTTGACAGCCTCTTTGCCTCTCTCCTCTCTTGTCCAATGTGTTGTGCAAGCAAACTGTGTCTGCTGCTTTGTTTAAATATGATGGTAACAGACGTATGTATGTTTGGGCTGCATGATTTATGGTGATGATGATGATTGGTTTTGAGTTTGGGCGCATGATTGTGAACCTAGCTTGGCTCTGCATAGAGCCTACGGTTGTTTTCCTCACAGCAGCAGCAGCAGCAGCACCGCTTCTGATTGTGGCGTACAACTGTGCGAGGCGTACAGTAGCTTAGTACAACTTGATGATCAATCTCGCTATCAACAACACCCATGACATCAATGTTGTCATCACAGTGACCGTGCCGCTTGCACCCTAGTAAACACCCTAGTGCCCTAGGATACAATCCAACTCTACGTCCTGTTGTAGGTGACATGGACGACGAGGGTGATGAAGATGAAGAGGTTGAGAATGAAGAAGATGACGACATGGGTTTAGATGGTGATGATGAGGATGAGGACATGGGGTAGATGACGGTGGGGTTGTCAACAATTGTGAGAATCAAGAAGAGCACATGCCTGATTGAGCATATGTGATTGAGCAGTCACAGGCTGTAGAGCTGATCCTCTTGTGCATCTGGTGTTAGTGTCAGACTTACTAATGATTGGAGGGGTCACACTTACATCAAGCCAGGCTACAGTCACCACCCCAAGGCTTTGTGCCTGTTTGTGGACATAACAGTGGGCGATGGTTCAGGCAGATCATTTTCAGGCAGCATGTTGGTATGTTATGTTGAAGCACCTGCACAGTATGTAACCAACTACTAGTATGGGTGCGCTGCATTGCCCGTCAAACATGTGCGCCACATGCGCACACACGTCTAGCAGCCAGTGGCAAGTTGTCAATGTTATTGTCATTGAGCGACGTTCGGTGTTGACCGCCGGAGTCCGCCTTAGGCGGCCCCGACAAAGTACTACCGCGGCCAGACGTTCGCCGACCAAGAGTCTGAGCGGCAGCCGGCCTGAGATGAATGCGTACAATCTACAAGTTGATGAGGCACAGCGTGCCACGCAGTGCATCTGCGATATGGAGTGCGTATTGGCACCTCGTTGGGTTGATCCGATCACGGGCCGTGCCGAAACGGTGGGTTTGACCGGATAGGGAGCGGGCGGTCGGCCCCAGATCAGGTCTAGACAGTACCTCACTTGGTTTGTGGTGTTATCAACAGCACAGCTCATCACACAGCAGCGTCTCGCTTATATAAGCTATATAGCTATAGCCTCGCTTGCGTTGTCTTCATGCTATGTACACCCTCGGTGCGAGCCCGCCGCCTCTATGTCGATGCGGGTTCGGACGAACAAGGGCCAAGACCTGTTGCAATCAATGACTGCATTATCAGCAACCGCTTAAATCCTGCAGATGACTCCGTTTCTTCGTTTATCCTGCTGCAGCACAACACGGTGTCCGCTAATACTAGAGCAAGGACAGCGAACGATGCAAGTTCAGCAACAGCCGCTGCACCCGTGCTGCTCGGAAGAAGCCATTTTGTGTGCTGCCTGCAGAAACAGATGTGTGGGACTGAACAGGCATCCGTAAAGCCACAGCTACAGCTGTCAAAACAAGTAAGCAGCAGCAGAGCCACTGAGTCGCTTCCTTTTCCTGGACATCCACATACCAGAAGCAACAGGGACACCAGTCGGAGTTGAATCAGCACCAGCAAAACAAGCTGTTGCTGCTACTGCAAGTTCTTCATTCACTCTTGGAAAGCGATGTACATAACCCTCATTTGCTGCATCTGACTGCCAAGAATGCTGCTGCTGCTGCTGCAATGGCTGCTCTTCCTCTAGCCACCCCTGCTGTTCCACCTCCACAAAAGCAGCTGCAGCAGTTACAGCATTCATGAATGCTTCTGCTTGGGTTCTGTTTTCTGTGGCAGCCTGTTCCATATGGTTAGCAGTTGCTGACATGTCATTGACACTCTGCTGCTGATCGTGGCACACATACAGCTCGGTGGCTTCAAGCCAAACATGCCCCTGCTGCTGCTGGTGGTGCTGCTGCCACTTTCCAGGGAGCATGTCCTGAGCTTGCTGCCGCAACTGCTGTCTGTCAACCGCCTCACCCTGCTGACCCAGCAACTGCTGCTGCTGCTTCTGCTGTTGTTGCAGTTGTTGTGTGGATGGTATTATGTCCTCATCCCAAAGGCCACCCACGTAAGTTGCTGACTTATCTTCAGCAGCCTTACTAAGGCCTCCAACGCTGGAGCGCTGCTGCTGCCGGTGTGCACGCGGCATGTCATGTGCTTCGTGCTGCCACTGCTGGCTGTTCAACGTCGCATCCTGCCGACTCAACAGCTGTTGCTGCTGCTGCTGCCAGTGCTGCAAGTATGGATCCCGTTGCTCTATGGGCAGTGGAAGCTGTTCTTCAACTTCCCAAAGGCCTACGCCAGTACCCAGCTGCTGCTTGTAATCCTGTTGCTGCCAATGCACACCTTGCATTCCCTGCTGCCGCAAGCACTCCTCTTTAGCTGTAGCCCGCCCCTGCTGTCCCCCTCGCTCTGATAACCCAAACCAGTGGTCACCAGACTCCTGCTGGTGCTGCTGCCACTCCTGCTGCTGCTGCTCCACGGGCTGCTGCTCCTCAGCAGGCGGATCTTGTTCTATGCCATCACCAGCAGCTGCAGCAACTGCAGCAGCATCTGCAGCTCCCCTGCTCTTTCTGCTCTGATCCTGCCCCTGGCGCTGCTGCTGCTTTCTGTTGGCCGCCAGCTGTGACTTTGCTGCTATGGCTGCTGCTGCAGCTGCCTGCAGGTTTGCTAGCAGTTGTTGCTGCAACTCTAGAGGCTGGCAGGCCAGCTGATCACATGCATCATCACGAATGCGAGGGTCTGACACACGCCTGAAATACATTGTCGGCAGTATACAACACCCCAGTTCACCACGATCCGTTTGGTTCAGCAACAAGCTATACCAGCACAGCCAAAATATACCATAAACAAGAAACACTGCCGTTTTCTGGCCTGGAGCGATTCAGTTGCTGCAGTACATGCCATACTGTAGGGACTGCTACAACAACTGATCACATGCATCATTATAAAGGTGAGGGTCCGATACACACCTGCAACTAATGAACGGCAGTAGATCACGGCCACCTCAACACCAATTGGATACAGAAAAATAGCAGAATTAAGCACTTCAAAAAGGCCTAAGCAGGCCTGCAAATGTTCATTGTACCGTACGGACTGCAGCTGCCACTGCAAAAAAGCTGAATAAGAAGCTGATTGCGCTTTCGAGGGCCGGCACGTGAAGAAGCCGTCGGAAAGCACTGCCAGCACTTGAATGAGTACGTTTGCCAGGCTTGTTGTTGTCAATGGCAGACAGGCCGTCCCCAACACCTCCAGCTTTCCCTGTAAGCAGTCAACCGGCTTAATCTGCTTCAACTTGACCAACACGCCCCAGACACAAGGACAGAAACCACCGTTGCTGATTGCCTAAAACTTACATGAGTATGTTGGCCAGGCTTGTCGATATAGACGGCAGACAGGCAGTCACCAGCGCCTCCAGCTTTCTCTGTGAATAATAAGTCAAGTTCTGCTTTAACTTAACCAATACGTCCCACACAAGGACAGAAACCACCGTTGCTGATTGCCTAAAACTTACATGAGTATGCTTGCCAGGCTTGTCGATATAGAGGGCAGACAGGCAGTCACCAGCGCCTCCAGCTTCCCCTGTAAGTAGCCAGTCGGCAGTTGCTGCTTCAACTGGACCAGTGCAGCCTCAAAAGCAGCAACATACATGTCCTTTTCACGCTTGGCTGATAGGGTGAGAGTCTTAGGGCTTAACCCGGCTGGGTTTAGCCCTCTGTGTCTCTTGCGACCGGGGTTTGGATGCTCTGATTCCGCCCGCTTGCGTTTTCTGGGTTGCTGATTGCTGCTGGAACCTTCTGCTGTGTCTTGGGGTGCTGTTTGGCTGGGTTGTGGAGTCGCTTGTGTGATGTCTGGGTTAAATCTGGCATTTACGGCTATGTCTGGCTGGGTCTGTGTGGTTGCATCCGGACCCTGCGGGCCTACAGATGATGCAGTAACAGTAACACGCAACAAAGTTCAGCGAAGGCAGCTAGAAGCTGTGAGCTTCGTGTGATGCCATACCTGGCTGGGCTGAGGTGTTCTACACCAGTTTGTTGTCTGGGTCAGATGTGTCATCTGCTGCTGTATCGGGCTGGATGTGTGTGGTGGCATCTGGACCCTGCAGGCCTAGAGAGCTGGCACATTGGTGAGCTTGGGTTAGCAATGCGGCCTGCTGTGTGGAGGATGTGCGTGATGTAACTTGGAAGGAAACCTCTAATCTGAATGTGCCAATGCAAACTACAGCTAAATGGCTATTGGTCGCTGGGGCCGCCGCCCCTGACTTGTAGATGCACTGAAACCAGCACATCCATCTTTTTGCTTGGATAGAGGGGCAGCCATCAAGTGCCACACAGCAAGACAGCCTCCCCAGGGGCAGTATTGACAGGGCAGACACAGTCTGTAAACAGGAGTTGCCCGAGGCTTAGGCCAAATCCAGCGTGGACATCCTCTCTCACCTTCCAATGGCATGATGGGTATGCAGCTGCAAACGATCAGGGCCAGGGGCGTCACTACTGCGTCTGGCTGCACGCCAAGAGTCAATACCCCTGCAGCAACAGCAGGATACAGACACAGAATTCAGCACAGCTGCATATCTGCGGTTACATCACTGCATACGCATAGTCAATGGCTCTGGCAGGGTGAAAGGGGTCGTGGGCGTTGCAGGGCCTGAATTGGTGACCGTTTGTGAATGACACCAGCCGATACCGTATGATGCAATGATGCGTGTTCAGCCCTCTCCCGAATTTATGTACAAAACACCCAACACACAGTTCTGGTAAGCAATAGGATGCGAAACATGCTGTAGTAGCCCCTTCCCGGCTGTGTATGCATGGGGCCTACTGGGTCCCAACAGGCAGCGTCCGGAGTGCAAACTCAAAGGGTTTAGGGGCCTTGCAGGACTTGTATTTAGATCCTATGTACAAGACATCTAACACACTCATTTGCCTGAGTGACAGGAAGCAACACGTGCTCTATCAGGCCATTCTCAACCGGACTAAAGTCTATGCATGGGGCCGCGGGGGTCGAACATGCAACCATGTGATTGCAGAGTCAAAGGGTTTATGGGCCTTGTAGGATGTGTACCCTGATTCCATGTGAAGGCACCCAACGCACAGAGTTTATCAAGCAAACCCTACTGTATCAGCCCTTTCCAACCCCAGCCATTCACATGCATGGGCCCTGCCGGGGTCATACCGGCGACCTCAAGTCTTCATACTGGTGTGTTATGAGACCTGCGCGCTAACCAACTACGCCAAGGACCCCTGGAGGCTGTTTGGGGGCTTGATGTCTGCTGGGCCAGGCGCTGAGCCAACTGCTGTACCCCAAAAACACCATCTGTGCGGTCAGTAAGCGCCGCATGAGTTTTGGAAGCTCTTCTATGTAACAGATCACATTAAGCGCCGCTGATCATATGCCGGTGTAAACCTGCATGCGTCAGCCGGAATCAATGTCACAAGAACTCGTCATCCCATTTTGCACCTGTAGGGTCGTCTGTTGCAGTACTGTTGTAGAACTCCTTGAATATGAGGCCAAACTCTTGCCACTTCACTGCGACAGAAAGCAGCAGGACAGGGTATATGCATCACATGTGGCCGTAAGGCATTCAATGAAACAAGCATGGCAGGAGGAGATCTAACTACAGTCAAGCATACTGCATGGCATTGCTACCTGGAATGTGCAGGGGGTGCATGCTTTATCATAATGGTCTTGACATACAGCGTTGTCTGCATGAACGTAGTGTTACATTTCTACCTTATTGGATGGCTTGCTCTAGGCCAGGCAATGCAGCCGCGGGCTGACAGTCCTGCCGCACCAGCACTCTGCAAACCCTGTAACAAAACAGCTAAGCCCCTGCAGCTTCTGCTTCTACTACCATTGCTTCATTGACGATGACTGCGGCAGACACCAATCCGCAGTGCGTATACATGTTGCCAGATAACAATCTGGTCCTACCTTTCTTCAGTGCTTGCTCCAGGCCAGGCGATGCAGCAGCAGGCTGACAGTCCTGCAGCACCAGAACTCTGCACATCACCTCCAGTGCAGCCAAGCCCCCTCCAGCTTCTGATGCAGCTGCTGTAGGCATGCCATCGGGCACAAGGCATGTTGTAACAACCCAGTCGACTCGTTTGCTGCTGCCGCCTGAACGCCAATGCTGATTGCCGATGACCACTGCTGGTCCTGCAGCGGGGTCTACTGGTTCTGCTGCTGGCTGCTGTGACCTAGAAAGGTGGCCTGCCGGCGGTTGAATAAGGCTTTGTGTAGGTACAGCACTAGATGTTATGGGTGCTGCGGCAGAGGTTGGCCGGTGAGCATTTGTTGCTGAACATGGGCTTCGGTGATGTGCAGGATTGCTGTCTGGGCCGCTGAAGAAGTCTGCTGCTTCCTCGACGTCTTGAACGTTAGTGCCCGCTTGCAGCTCATCAGTTCCCGCACCTGCAAGAGAGCATTGCCAGCGGATACAGTACATTCCTTTCTCAGTGGCTAGTAAGTGTGTTTTCAGACTTTGACAGGTTGAACAGGAAGCAGTGATGCAAGCAGACCACCGCCCAGGCCTGCAACTACAGCTGCAGCTGTAGCAGAACGGTGCTTGCTATGTTGCACTTCTGCTTATGATTCAGTCGGGGTACTGCAACCGGAAGCCGTTTGAGGCATGTTGTCAACAGCTTCATGAGCAGTACTGCTCTGACTGTACCGCCTGTTATGCCGCTGCATGTTCTGGACTTACCCTGCACAGAACTCATACCCTGACAGACCGCCTCCTGCACGAATCGAGGCACGGTGTCCGGCACCCATGTTACGCTATCGCTCTGTTGCTTGGACTGCCGAAGTGCAGCCGAGATGTGCTGCAGCTGCTGCAAGTGGATGGGCGTATCGGCCTCGTCCAGTGCTACTAACAAGTCCATAAGAGTGCGGGACGTCACCAATCCAACCAGCACTTACAGGTGCATTGCTGGGAGCCGTTCAGGAGAGGCAGAACAAGCAGACGGGACCAGCGCAAGTCATTCAAGCATGGACGACGGCAGCATTATTACTGATGTGCATATTTGTACTAGGCAGAACATAGTGCATGTCGCCAAGGGACTTTGGCCTTGCGGCAAAGCCATGCTCAGCTGCGACGTGACGCCATTCAAACCGTGTTACTTTTTTAGACTTCCCCTAGAGGAGAAGCTGCCGTTGTCACGTCTTACCGGGCAGGAGCGATCTACAAAATCAGCATTCAAACAGGGAGCACCTAGAACTCTCAGGCAGCAGAGCCGGTTGAATGGGTCTACCCACTGCTGAGCGTACTGGTGCAGCGACAGACACTCTTTCCTTTCCGGTTTACCCATCTGCGAGACATCAGGTCGCCCATGGCAGTCAAGAGATGTGGTCCTGTGCCGGGCTGGTCATAAGCACACTTCAGGCTGATGTGCTTAGTCAACTGTTATCGTTGGCTGCTGCACCATGGCGGAGCATGGACTGCTTGTTAGCTTTGCTTTCACTTCTCCGGCTATCTGTATGTATGCCTGGCCTGCGGGGCTATCTGGGGCTGACATAACTACCGGCACCCCAATGTCTGACTGATGCCTCACTTGGCTGTCAAGAGGTATCTGCGATATGACAACACAATGTGTCATGTACATACTGAGGCGATGCAAACACTCGGTTGCCATGCCACAGCATGTGTAAACTGCTGGAAGCACGTTGCTCAGCGTTTCTGTTGCTACAGTTGCCTGCTGCCATCAACTGCATTCAATGGTTACAAACAGCTTGCACCAGACACACCAATAGCCACTCCATATTGCTCAGCGTGTCCCTGCACTGCCAGTGAACAGTGTTCAACATCACCCAGCTCAAATACAAGGCTTGCAGCAAGATTCAGCTCACCTCAAACTCCAGCAAGAACTTGCAGGAACTAGAAGATACCACACAGCAATATGGCAGGCATAACACCAAGCAAACAGGCCTGACAACATAGCATGGGCAGCTATTACCTGGCCCAGAAGCTCCATTCCCAAGTCATCTGCTGTTCGTGCTCCTCCCCCAGACCCGAATATATGGTCCTCATGTCCACACTTTGGGCACGTGTAGTAGCTCATGTTTTCTACCAAACCCAACAGAGGCACGTGCACTTTGCGGAACATCTGCGCACCACGCCTGCAGTCAGATGAACAGCAGCATGGCTGTGTTGCGGCATGTTGGCTTTATGTACTATCTTGCAGCACCAGTCTGTGCAGGCATAGGGATGCTTGATTGTCCAACATAGTATCAAACAGTTACACACAAATGTGGCACCGGGTGGCAAGTAAGGTACTCAGGTCTCAGTTGCGTTCATGCAGTTCTGACATAGATGAAGCATCGTACACAAAAAAACAGCACTGTGCACTATAGTGCGGGCAGTGGAGTCAGCGACTGTAGTGGCGCCTACCTTGCATCCAGCAGAGCCACGTCCTGTGGTGTTGACACTATGATTGCACCAGAGAGAGGTAGCCGCTGCCCCAGACCTATCTGGGCATCTCCAGTACCTGGTGAAACATGCCCATGGCAGCCACCAATGGTCAACGGCATGTCGGCTGCTGTCAACAGTTGCACTTGCTTGGGGCCATGCTTTCACACATACGCCTCGTACTCGATAGATAAAACGTCTATAATGAGTTTTAGCATGAGTCTCGGACTCGTTACACGTCTTCTTCAAATGCTCCCAAACACGCCCAACTGCACAGCTGAGCCTGATTAGTAGCAGTGCACACCTGGGGGCATGTCAACCACAAGCAGGTCCAATTTGCCCCATGCAGTGCCCATGAGGAACCTGTCTATGGCACTGTTGACAATGGGGCCTCGCCACACAACCGGCTGATCACCCTGCAGTGCATAAACAGATGTCATGGATGCCACTGAGTGTAGCTTGAAGTTTGCCCACCACAACCAGGGCACTGCATGCTAGTAGTGCAATGCAGTTGCAACAGCTGCAAAGAGGGGTCAGTGAAGTGCTGCAGGCAAAAGAATGATCTAAAACAACTGAGAGTGCTTGTCAGTCAGGGCCTGCTCCAGCTTGCTAACTGACCCAGCTGGTGGTTGCCCACTGCAGTTTCACACGTCAGGGTGCTTACAGTTGAGATCCCTAACAGAACAAACCTTTGTTGCACAAGACCTGATCTTGTGTACAGAACATGCCGGACTCCAACAGCATATTCGTATTATACACCGCTTCCAGCGCGCTACAGTATCTGAACACACGTTTTCTGACGATGCTCAGCTTGCTACAAGCAATTAATTTTGTTTGTTCCAAGTTGGAGTCCAAGTTGAAACGTACCTTCATAAAGAAGCCCATAGACATGCACTTGACCCGGTGGTTTTCTGGTGGAAGCATCAAACCCTCTGCGACAAAGGAATGCAACAGGACAGCTGCGGTATGACAGACAGCAAACAGGCTGGCAGCAGCAGGGCAGAACCCAGCTGGTGTCAATGCTTTGGTTTGCCTCAGCAGCACAGCAAACTGATAGGCACTTGGAGCGTGGCAACGAGCTCAATGCACCAGTCGTCACTTGATGTGTACACCACATAGCAACCTGCTGTATTTCAAAAAGAGGGGATGCTGACAGGTAGTATGACTGGGAGTATAGTTGCAGACCCAAATTTTACGAATATCGACATAGGACTGGCAGCATATGTTGTGATTTGTGAGTAGCTAGAGTTCACAATACAAACCCAAGCCCACTAAGTGTCAAAGCAGCTGCTAACGTTGCGGGTGTGAAGTTGGAAAAAGTCTGGGGCAGCCAGATTGCTGCACAGGTGTGACAGGTGCTGCCAGCTTGTATGCCAGCTTGCTGGCAGCGGAGTGTGGGCTGATCACCTGGTCATCATTCTATCAACACCACAAGGAGTCAGTTGGCTGTGGGTCTACATTAAGTCCACCTACTGTGGCACCGAGCCTGTGGGCAAGGGTCGGTTGCTGTGGACTGCCTTTTGAGCAGCCTTGCAAAGGGCAATTGCCTCTAGATGCTGCCACTTCCAGGCACCAGCTGATGCATTGCTGCACAAGACACGTAAACAACATTTGAACCGAATCAGCAAATGCAGAGGACCTGAATCACCTGCTGATGCTTCTGGCTCCCCATGAAGGTTCATCATGGTGGGTAGGGATGGGCCATGGATATCCGCATCTAGCAAACCAACCTTCCAGTTGTGATGCACAGCTAACGCTACTGCCAAGTTCACTGCAGAGGGGTGAGCGGTAATGAGCGACCCGGGTGACTATAACAAGCTGTCCTCTGCTTATGATTTGTGGCAACAGTGGAGAACAAGCCAGGTAGTAATCCTCACTGCTGATACAAACCGATGGAGCACGCCTCACGCTGTAAGTGAAGCGCAATTGGCACTATCAGGTGTGTGTATAGTGTGTAGGTGGACCTGTGACAGCTGGGCGATTTATGATGGGCTGTGTTACCTGCTACTGTAGATTTGCCCACACCACCCTTGCCAGATGCTACTGCCACTACATGCTGGACATCAGCTAGCCCAAGGCGTTTGCCGGGAGACAGACCAGCTGC
>NSMO01001690.1:0-18700 GCA_002588565.1 Coelastrella sp. UTEX B 3026
TGGCTCTCCTCTTGAAAGTCAGCCTGCTGCCGCTTCTAAGGCGGGGTTGTGTTTTCTCCATTTGCTCAGCTGCTGTCGCACTCTCTAAGGTGTGACACCACAAGTATGCATGTATCTCAGCGGCAATTGGTAAGCTGAACTTCATTTCTGCCTTTGTGCTGCAGGATGTGCTCACCAGTCACCAACTGGCTCTGCAGTCTGGCTTCAGCAACCTGAGTGAGCAGCACAGGCAGCATGTTGAGGAGGCAGCAGCAGCATGGCAGCAGCTCACTGCTGGGGCAGCAGCACTGGAGCAGAGACAAGTCAGATATGAGTCACTGCAGGTCTGGCAAGCTGTTCTCATAAATGGGGGGGGGGGGGGGGGGGCCGTCTCTGCAACATGAGCTTCTAGTGGCTGGGTTTGTGGTTGGGGGCTGCTTCAACTTCAAGCGATTGCTTCGAAAGTGATCGGATAGCTTGTCAGGCCATGCACTGCACAGGGCTGAGCAGACGTGGTTCAACAAAATTCTCTGGCATAGAGACTGCTTTCCCCAGTGCTGTGGACACAGACCACACTTACTCAGACAATTTGTAAGACGATGGCCGTTGCAGGGCATTGTTGGGCCCGGTTAGGATCTAATTACACGGTTTAATGGTTGTTTTCCTGCAGGCCCAGCTCCTGAATGCCAGTGAAGGGCTGCTGAGTCAGCAGCAAGGCATGGCCAGCTTGATGGAGCTCTTGCTGCATTACCAACACACCGGCAGCTCGGTACTCAACCACCTCTACTCCAGCAGCACAACACTGCAAGACCTGGCTTTCTACACAGTAGCTCTGTCAGTGCCACTGCTGTTCATAACACACCCGCCTGAGGTCAGGTTGCTGCTGCTGTTGGCAGTGTTAGTCAGCTGGCTCACAGAGCGAAGCATTATACAGCACCTAGTTCCCATACACAATGCATTTGCTGGCAGCAGGACAGCAGCAAATGCTCCAGCAGCAGCAGCAGCAGCAGCGGCGGCAGGGCTAGGAGTTCACGGTGGGATGTTCAGCAAGACTCCCGGTCATGTTCAGGGTGTGAAATTGGTTGTGAGGTTTTTGGTGATGGGTGGGACGTGTGGTTTGGTCATGTGGTGGATGATCAGGAGAGAAATGGCTAGGAGGAAAAAGGAGCAGACTTATGAAGATATCAAGAAGTTTGTGAGTATGAGCTGTATACACGCCCCGACCTCTGGGCAGCTGTCGTTCCAGTTGCGTAGCCACATGTCTCTTTGAGCTTTGGCTGCTGCGCTGTTATGACCGTGGGTCTCACCACAGCACTCCAGCAGTTGTCCTTGTACTAGTACGCTTCGCAGCCCAAATACTGGCACACCATGCAGCCTGCCAACAGCACAAAACTGTTCTCCTTGTTTGCAGTGTCAGGCAGGCCAGTCTGCAGAGTACAAATCATTGCTAACGATGAGCCATGAAGGTGGACTGTTCAAGCTTTCTTGTGCTGCCGTATGCAGTTTGCTGAGGCAGGTGGCTACCCCAACCACCAACCACCGTTTACACATGGCCATCCCATGCAGCAGCACCAGCAAGCACCAGCAGCAGCAGCTGCACAAGGTCAACTCGTGCCCTATACACCAGGACATGGTCACCATCTCCTGCCAGCCACACCCACACCACCACCAGCAGCAGCAAACTTGAGTAACACAAGCAGACCAGCGGGCAGAGGACGTAGACCAGCAGCAGCAGCAGCGACCACAGCATTGAAAGAAGAGCAGATGCTTCACGAGCATGACACTGATTACCTTCCAGCAAAAGAGCAAACAGCAGCTGCAGCCATGCAGCCCCACATGGCTCAATCCAGTGCTGCTGCTGCTGCACATCAGTACCAGCAGCAGTTAGGTGGATGGTTTGCACAGCATAATCCATTACCGGGGTACTTTGGTCCCCAGCACCAGAAACAACCAGCAGGTATCCTTGCACAGCAGCAACACACCAGCGGTTCACAACCAGCAGCAACACATCATATGCCATATGCTGGCGACCACCATCAAGCAGCTGCGCACATGCAGCAGCAGGCAATGATGCAGCAGCAGCAGCACTCTCACAGTAGAGCCCATACACCACTGGCAGCTGGCCCCGCTGCTGCTGCTGCTGCTGCTGCTGGTGGTGGTGTTCACACACCAGAACAAGGCAGTGCTAGGCAGATGGATGTCAACCAGCTTCAGGAAGGAGAGCAGCAGGACCATTCAGCAGCTACCTCTGCTGGCAACAGAAGGAGCAGCAGGGGTGGTGGCGCTGCTGCTGCAACCAGCAGAGGCAGGCCTACCGGCAAAAGGGGCAGAGCGGCAGCAGCAGCAGCAGTGGATGCTATCCCTGAAGGGCAAGAGCCAGCTGCATCAGATGATGGTGAAGGGCATGCTGCTCGGAGGCCAGCTCGCAAGAGTAGGAGACAGTAACCTGCGTATGCTCATGTGGGCTGGAAATGTGGCCCAGGTTGCTGTGGCCCAAATGATTTGGACTTACTGAATGATGAATGGAATGCTGCAATTGATGCCAGGTGCTACAAGCATGCATGTGATGGAATAAGGGAATCCAAGCTGTATCCGTTATATGGCGTCGTCAGTCTGCAACACTGGTGACCTGAACCATGTCTTTTGTTGAAATTGGGATATGACGGTGTCTGTTCAGTCATTCAAACACATGCATGCGCGGTTGGAAGCGTCAAGCTCTCTGCTTGAAGTTGATGGTGATTGCTGGATTCATCACTGGCTGGTGATTGTTGTTTGACGAGCAGCAACTATGCAGAGGCTGATTTGTCCTCGGAGCCTGTACGCATTTGTGCGCACCGGCCGGTTCTTGGATCGGCTACTCCGGCCCACGCGGCGGGAGCACTCCGTCGCGATTTTTGCGCGAAAGACAGCTGCATTATTGAGAATCTGTGTTGTCCGCTGTTTGTTGTTTCTGTTGTCACGTAAGAATCTTGTTGTGTCCATTATCGCGACCGTCGGGCATAATCTACTGGACCATCATGGCGGCCCCGGTCGCCTTCGACGCACCGTCCGTGCCGAGCCGGCGCTTTCCGGCCCTGGGTTATCCGGTCTCTGCGCGAGGAAGTCCTCCGGAAAGCCTGCGATACTGGTCTTGAGAACCAGCAATACGAACATAGCGCTTCAGACCATGAAGTCCACTTCCCACAGCAGGGATACAACAAGCACAACGCCCACTGGGTCAGATTGGACTGATCTGCAGGGGGAACTGACTTCACTGAGTACGGCGTGTGGTACATAAATCGACGCGTGGGCTTGCACAAACAGTAAGCAAGTTTTGTCGTTGCTGCCGTTGCAACCGCCAATCATCGCTGCCAGCATCAACTGCTCAGAACATCATCCATAAATTCAGCACCCTTGTGTGCAAACATAGCACAGATACCTTCCCTTGAGCCATGCACAGGTTACAGAGCCAGTGCAATAAGTTGAAGGTGTGATGACACTGTCTACACACCATGCATGCAACTGGGCAACAGCAGTAACTTGTACAGTACCTGCCTGGTATGCTGATTGTAGAGACAATACGCATCCACACAGGGCCATCTGGCCAGGTCGCCAGCACTGTCTCATTGAGGGTTGGGCGGTCTGCTGTTTGCATGCGCCACCCTGGCCCCAAACTCCAAGAGCTCCTTACTGCAATCATCTGTGTCCACACAGACCTCTATGAATGCCAAATGATCAGACTTCTCAGGGCTGAAAGCTTCTGCTATTGCTGCTGCTAGTTCGCCCTCTGTTGTGGCGCGTGCTGTGAACAGTTTACCCTGACCGTCATGTCTCATACCCTTCACAACAGTAATATAGTCCCAGTTCTGCAGGGCAAAGCGGTGCAAGCAGTGAGCGAACATGTGCTGGCAGGCATGGTTGCTGCTGTGATGAGGGCACTCCCATAAGGATACTCTAGTTATGGAATCTCTTGAATGCTGGCGCCGTCAGCAGTACTGTTGTGGTGGTGGTACCTCTGGCAGTACCAATCACTTCAGCGGAGTCAGTGGGGTGATGGACAAGCAGCAGGTTCAAAGTGTCTACAGTTCACAGCAGAACTCAGGTGATAAGAAGCCAGCGCCTGAAATATGACTGCCTGCACCGACACCCACCATGATCTGGTTGTAAGGTCCATCATGTATGAGTATCTCAATGGCATATCCCCTGTTGTTCACCAAGAAGATCACTGGGTTGGCATCAAACCGCATCATTGTGCTCACATCCTGGGCGGTCACCTGCATGATGCATATGAGCACCAGCTATGAGTGTTTCAAGTGCTATTCCGTGTTGCATATTGCAGTGTTACATAACAGCAACAAGATTCATGTGCAGTTTGTTTGGATGGTCAGGTTTACATGAGAGAAAATAAACTGTAAGAAGAGTGCTATACTTGACTCAGGGCAATTGTTTGTGCAGCACTGACCTGAAAACTACCATCTCCAATGAAGCTGATGAGCCTTTTGCCTTCAGCTGCTGCTGCCAGGCTGTAGCCCAAGGTGGCGCCAACAGACCAACCAATACTGCAGACAAGTGCACATGCGGACAAGTTGTTAACCAAGATACGCACTCGTAACAGTCATTGTTGCACAATCAATAGCACGCATACGTGCTGACTTTGTTCATATGCATAGCTACAGCGCTTTCCAACTTGTATAGTATACAGCACAGTCAGACCAAGCTGTCTGTCAATGGTAAAAGCACAACATTTCCTTGATGAGTGCAGAATCACCTGCCCTCAGCACTGAAAATTTTTAGCAAGTATCACCTTCCATATCTCATTTGTATGACATAATCAGCTCCTTGAGGCAGGCTCAGCTTCATGGTGTTGAACCAGGAGTCACCTGAACAGACATTGTATGGGGTGCAGGCAGCTGCAGATGTCACCCCTTGCAGCTGCTCTACAGGCGAGGGTGCGGCAAAATATGACTTACGCAGATCCTGATGATGCCAGGATCTAGCACCAGGTGTAGACAGCAAACAACCTGGAGCTTGGCATTTGATGTCACTTTCTTGTGTTTAATGCTGACACCACAGAAGCAATGCCAGCCTCAACAGGAACACGAACGCAGGCGTTTTCTAAGGTCAACTGACAGCACTCTGAAACAAAGGCAGCAGTGTCTCAAAGTGTCATACTGACGTGTCATTCTCACCTGTTTCAGCTAGCAGACACGTGTCAGGAGTCAACAAGTTCTGCACACAATAGCAGCAGCAGCAGCCATCACGGTAAGACCAGGGAGCAGCCAACAGAACATCTGATCCTGGAACAGCCAACCTGCTTAAACGGATTCCATGGTATCCTGATGCACACTGCGGGCTGTAAAGATAGAGCCACTGCAAGCAAGTTATATGCAGCAGCTGTTTGTAACTGGTTAACACAGGGAGTTGCAGCTTATGGTTTACCTGTATCTGCTGGAACATTGCATTAGTTGTGAGCTGCTTATCATCTTGTGGTTGCGTGTTGACTGGTGCTGCTGGTGTGACCATGCGCTTGTAGTTGACAACAGATGCAGGCTTGGCTGGGACAGAAGCTGCAAGAGCAAGAAGGAAGGTCTGCAGCACAGCAGCAGCAGCAGAAGCAGCAGCAGCGAGTGCACCATGAGAGTGTGCATCATATAGTGTGCATGCATTAGCCAGTGTCAGACGATATCCGCATCCAATGGAGAGTATACTTGCATTGAACTCACATGCTCACCAGCAGACTGAGCTCCCAAACAGAAATGCCAACTATGCAGGTGGGCACCCTAGAAACTTGCAGTACTCTGTGCTCCCGTGTACTTCAGCCTGCTGCACAAACCAAACATGTGTAGTGCCTGCACATCTGCCACCGTAGAGGTTTTGAACGCCAAAGCACCTCGGCTGCGAACCCATCAACATGCATCATACATGCATCATTAACAGCAGACACTGCAGGATTTGCAACTTGCATCTTACAGCAAGCACCGTGGAAACAGCCCTGTGCCTACCTCCATGTCTATGCAGCCAAATGTCTCTCCACCTTTCACAGTAACTCTGTCTGTGCCCACAGCAACGGTCTTATCAGGTTTCATGAGCAGGCTGTACCCCAACGTGCTGTAGTCCGTCCACACACAACCAACAGCAATCACGACATCAGATGCTTCAACAGTCTCATTGGTGCAGTCACTGCTGATGCTGCCCCAGTAGTAACCTGCGGGCAAACAGATTGGCGGGTAAACTTGAACTTGGCTCGACAGTCTCACCGCACACTCAAGTGACATATGTGCTGGACAGTATGGCAGGATAGTAGAACACCGGATGCAATCATTCAGCAACAGAATGTTTCAGCTGCACCGTTAACTATCAAGCGTGGCTGTCGGCAGAGCAGCTGGGATAACCTGCCCGGAAACATGCCAGACTGACACTGATCATCCACCTGCTACTAGTAGTACTGATGTAACAGTTCTGGTGTGTGCTTGCTTAACAATATGGCTGTCATAGCTTACTCAGCTGTTGAAGAATGCAGAAATTTGAACCACTCCCTCACCTATGTACTGTGGGTGGTCCTCAGGAAACAGCCCCTTGCCATCAGCGGTCGTTGCAACACCACATTGTAACGCTTCAGCGAGCTGTAAGAACGCCTGACGACGTTTGTGGGCCCGCAAGCGTGGACCTGAGGGACACCAGCAGCAGGAGTAGCACTTGGGGGACATCTGCATAGTGCTGTTAGTCGATACACCGTGTCTGGTTGCAGGGCAAGCGATTGTGATGCACTGAAGTACTGGTAAGGCAGAGCGGCCAGTAGGCAGCATGTTTGCACCAATGCAGTATGGCATATGGTGCACTTGGTCTGAAGCAATGCGCAACAGATGCAGGTTGTATCAGCATGCCATCTCAGGCCAGTAGAGCACACCTGCCAACAGCACTGGCTTGACACTCCCCTCCAGCACCTTCTGCACAGCTTTCACCGCTGCCTTCATTGACCGCTGGTTGGTGTGGCCCAGAGCTATGGCAAATGGGATGGGTGGGTCAATGAACGAGGGGTCCGTGAGACCGGCCAAGTTGCAACAAATCTCAATGTAGGCAGGCTTCTGACGCCTCTGCAAATGTATCAAGTGAAGTGATAGTGGCAGCAGCAGCCTGTCTGTTGACCCTGACATACTACATTTGATATGCCTTACAGGCCATGCAGTCGGGTAGGGACTTGCAACGGGTGTTATGTGCGGGTTGGCATGCTCGTCGTGATCTCGTGGCATGTGATCTTAGCAATGGAAACGGTCTGCGGTGGCTGTGGTGAGCTGTGTGTACATCAGGCAGCTAGTGTGATACCTTGCAGAGATCAAAGGCATCTCAGCACTCACCAATGCTTCTGATATTGCGTAGTCAATCTGGTGATGTGCTTCTGACATGTGCTGCACCACCACAGCAGCACATGTGAACTCCTTGAACGCTCTGTACTGGCCTCCAAAGTCAGGCAGCCCAATGGTGTGATGGATGGTGTGGTTGGCGGCAAAGTCATTGCTGTTGGGACCACCTGCAGGAGGAGGAAAGCAGGTAGGAAGGAACTAGGTGCCACTTGTTATCATGGGCGCATGGTACCAGTGTAGTTGATACCGTTGGTGCAATACACAGCAGTTATTGATGCGACAGTGGCGAGTCTGGTAAGATTCACCATGATTGCTGCTGCAGCCCAGCCCTGCATGAACAAGGCATAGAGGGCTGCTGCTTATGGTAATGCAGTCCCAGCAGTGTGCTTGCTGGCTCACTGTGCTACAGGTGCATGCTCCTGTTGGGAAAGCTGTGACAGCTCATACAAACTCAAGCCTCAATAAGCTGTCCTGCAATCTGACTGCTACTGGTGCGCTGCTGGTGTTGGCGTGGTCTGTCTGTCCAGTCAGTGTCTAGCGGTGCGCATGTGAATGTAAGCGCTAATCACAGGGCCTTTTGCTGTCCAGGTAGTTGTCAGCCTGTTGCTGGCTCATGTTGCGTCTGTGGTGTCCGCACCTGACACGAAAATGACTGGCAAGTCTTCACTGTAACAGCCGGCACATGCATTGATCGCACTCAGACCTCCCACACCATATGTCACAACACAGGCGCCTACTCCCTTGCGGCGACAGTAACCATCAGCAGCATAACCCGCGTTCAATTCATTGCACGTCCTGCAGAAGAGACATCAAGAAGTCACACGACTAACCTTTGCTGAGTGTAATGGCTGCAGCCAAGTACAATCACATCTGTCCCCCCTACTCAATGTGGCAGCTATCTGTCAGATGCAGACAGACACACGAGTGCTGTTGGCTGGTCCTCTCCTGGTTGTAGGCAATAGTCAAGGACTTGTAACTGGTGGGCTACTGCAACAGCAAGCTGCGTTCTGGCACAGGGTGTTGGGCGCTCACCAGCACATCTTGAGCTCCTTCTTGGACACCAACTCATCAAGACTGCACCAGCAAGTACACCCGGTTCAATAGGTTGCTGGTGAGCTGAACATCAACAGCAGCAATAGCACTGCTGCTGTTGACAGCGATGGCAGCAGCAGGGACTGCTAAAGCAGCAGCAGCATGGCCTGTTGAACCTACAGTGTAAGGTTGAAGTCTCCAGGGACAGCAAACGCGTGCGTGACTCCGACCTCAACAAGTCTGCCAGCCAGGAACTTGCCCAGGGACACACAGTTCTCAGGGACGTCATCAGCACCCTGCTCAGCTGGATCCCCTGCTCCTGACATGTTCAGCCTCAAGTCAGCTAACCCAGCCGTTACGCCTGCTGCTTCTTCCATTCGAGACTATATAGAAAGACAGAGTATGTATGTTTGAGCAGTCTCGTAAGGAAGTTGTTAGCGTGCAGTGCCAGAGTAGCAGGTGCTGCTTTTGTCGGGAAGTTGACTGAGAAGATTGCTGGGAATGTACGACTTGATAGACGTTTTGTGTACGCCGAGCAGTAGGCTGAAGAGTCCAAGCACGTCCGTCGTGTGGCTCCGAGGGAAGTCGGCAGGTACACCGTGAGTGCGGGGACCGCATGATGCGCTGCTGCCACCGTGTGACGTTGGACATTGGAGACAACGCGCGGAACACGTTGACAAGCACCCCGAACACTGATGTAGTATAAGGGACGTTAAAGCACATATCAGGCACAGGATCAGGAGAATCTGCGCTGCTGGCTGGTAGGCAGTACACATACAGGAGGTGTAGGGCTTGACTTCTCAGCAGGCACGCCACTGCGAGCACCTCAAAGGAATAGCCTCTCGAATACGTGCGAAATGTGCGTACAGGCCACACGTCCTTGCTCTGTTGAACATGGGTAAACGCAAGGCGGACGAGATGCAGCAGGCTGCGGAACAGAAAGACAAGGATAGCGAGCAGCAGGAGGCGGAAGATGCAGAGGCCTCACAATCGGAAGACCATAGTAGTGATTACAGTGACGAGGAGGAAGACTCTGACGGCTCAGATGACTCTGCCCCTGAAGTATCAGACGAAGGGGAAGAGGACAGCCCAGATGAGGACCCTTTTGACAAGATAGATGTAAATTTCGAGTTCTTTGACCCCAAGGAGCAGGACTTTCACGGACTCAAAGCCTTACTGCACACATACCTTGATGGACAGCAGTATGACAACTCTCAGCTGGTAGACACAATCATAGCTCAGGTGGGCACCTCGCGCAGCAGCCTGCTCAGCAAACCACATGTACTAACTGAGGCAGTGAACATCATTTCACAGTGCGAAATCACAGTTCGTAGCCTCCCTTAAGTCTCTCAGCCGGAAAGTTGGCTGCTGGAAGGGACCTACTGTAGTAGGTGGACAGGGCACCTTGTGTAACTTTTAGCTATCCTTACGTTATACTCAAGTGCCTCTGCTAATTACACCCGAAGGCCACTGGGTGGTTCAGCATGCATGTTTGGCTGGTGTGCAGCCCTATTACGCTTTGTGTCCCCTCCGCTGGCCTCATGCAACCTCCAGACTCTGACCAGCAAGATGTCGGCCGCTCTAGCTCAACTAGACATACACATTCAAGCCTGCTTTCATGGCTCGAGTGATCATAGCAGCTGCACATCCAGCAGTCTGTAGACCTCGCAGTTGTCATCCTGCAGCTGGTTCATCTGTGTCCTGTCTGTCCTGCAGCCAGCTGTCGGCACAGTAGTTCGCACGGGGGAGGATGAGGATCCCATTGGTGTGATGACAGTGCTCAACACGCAGCAGCACAAGCAGCAGCCCTTCATGAACCAGATAAAGGACTTCATGCTCAGCAGGTGCAAAGATGCAGCCATCAAAGAACGAATAAGCAAAGTAAGCAACCATGGGTGACGGTGTTGGTTGGGTTGGTTTGTCTTGTGTCCTGGGTGCAGCTGCAGGCTGTTGGAGGTGGTAATCAGCACACGTGTGGACGCTTTGTAGCTATACGCAATATTGTTGCAGTTTGTGAGTGTTAAGGTTGCCTTTTGTTAAAGAACTACAACCAGTGGCATCTGCTGGCAGGCCCTGCCTCCCATTGTCGGTTGTGGTGGTTGTATGCATTGTCAGTGAATTGCACATGGCAGAGGTCGGGGGGCTGATGATCACCAATATACGCAACAGTGTCTGACCTTCAACAAGGTTGATGAAAAAGCTACATTGGAGCTGGAAACTGACCCCTAGCAGTCATATGTCTACTGTTGCAGTCGCATGCTGTTGAGTTTGCTGTTGCATTGTACTGCTAATTAAAGCGGCTTATCTTCTGCAGGTGCTTTCCTGTGTATGTCGCTCTACCTGCAATGTTTCAGCACGTGTGGCATATCTCTTTGCTTTCCATCGGGTTGATTGGGGGCTGATGATCACCAACATACGCAACACTGTCTGACCTGCAAAGGTTGATGAAAAAGCTACATTGGAGCTGGAAACTGACCCCTTATTGTCTGAATCACCTTATTGTCATGGATGCACAGCGTACCTTTCCTCCCGCTCACATCTAGCTTGTGACCTGGCAAGCATCCTTGATGCGGGGTAAACCGTCACCCAGCAGACTGATATCCATGTTGCAACTTGAGCTGGTGCGACCCTGGTTCCTGCAATGGTAGTCAGCAGCAGGTGTTGTGATCTCTTCACCAGAGGGTGGCACCCCACATACATCTGATGTTGATAGCGCCTGCTCCCTCCTCACCAACATGCCAATCGGACTCGCTGTTGCTGCTGTCATGTACTGCAGACGTGGGATGGTGCTGGTTGTGGTCTCGTCATCAATGAGCGATTGATAAACTGTCCCCCGCAAATAGCTCCACCACTGGTGCAAGGGCTGTTTGATGAAATACATTGGGCAACAGAAGATGAACCACAGGTGAGGCAGTTATGATTTCATCTAGTTGCACATTTGTTTCTATGCATGCCCGTTAATTGTTGTCAGCTTCCGGTGATATTCTGCAGCCCCCATCGCCAACTTCACTGGCTCATTTACCTAGCTGGAACAGAGGCAACAGCAGCAGCAATTGCAGCGTCTCCAGGCAGCTGCTAATGAAACAAGCCTTGGTTACACTGAGGCGTTGGCGGCAACCGGTTACGAAATCTGCCAGCCTAGTGGTTTCAACCACACAGCAGTGGCAGCTTTGAAGCATTGCCAGCCAGCAGCCCTGGTTGCCAACTGTCTTCCAAGCTCTGCGTGTTGTAGCTCAGCGTTGGCTGTTCGTTATAAACAGCGCCCACTGACTGCTTTGTGTGCTGTGTGACTGCAGGATCGTCGAGACTTTTACAAGTTCAAGCAGTACGTCATCATGACCCGGGTCTACACAGACCCACTAGAACAGCCAGCAGCAGCAGCAGCAGCAGGGAAGCCTCCTGCTGGACCAAGCAAGCAGCAGAAGAAGCAGAAAGGAGAGCAGCAGCCGCAGCAGCAGGTGTCTATGAATTGCTAGACAATGCCAGCAAGGCCTGTGTGCATCAGCAAAGTCTGTGATCTAGCAACCTTGCATTCTTATGATGCTTGTATTTGAGCACTGTCCACTGGTCATAGATCTTGCAAGCAGCCTGTCTTGTGTCCCCCCGCCTGTATGCCAGTGTATGGTTTGCATCCAGGCCACGTAGTACACGGCTGCCTTTCAACAAGGTGCTGACGCATGTCCGCCTTGTGTGCTGTTTCAGGTGTTGGTGTATGTGAGACCCGAGGATGAGTTCTTCCACCTACACAGCAGCGCATCGTACACATTCCCGGTAGAAGGGCGGGCAGTGGGCAAGGATGAGCTGCAACCGCTGCGGCTGGTGATGCTGCTGCCAGCAGAGGAAGTACCTAAGGCTAGGTGAGCCACCGCACGAGAAAATAGTTGTAGTTGTTTCGTGACGTTTGTGCTAATAACGCCGTCGCAGAGTAGTTCTCAGATTGGATGATATATCGATGCTGGCGCTGTGCATTATAGTGACGTGATGCTTGTATGCAGTCATGGTGCTACTAGTACAGCCGCCAGAACAGGACGGTGTTAGAGGCTGAGCGTCATGTTTGCTGTTTGTATGACTGCCGGTCGTGTAGTGTCTGCCTTGTGCTGCCTGACAGAACAGCCCTCACTTCCTTGCTGATCAATTCATGTCTGCTGCCGTGTGTTGGCTGACAGGGCCGCATTGGACAAGGTGCTTGGGAACCCAGCAGCACAACAATAGCAGCCACAACATTGTGATATGGGTGAACTGCAACACCAGCATGGGCCCGGACTGCAGCCCGTCAGCAACTTGGGGAACAGCAGTTGCACCACAAAGCAGCTGTGGGAACAACAGTTGCACCAAACTCACATAAAGTGTGTTGTTGTTGCCGTCGAGCTAGCTAGCAGTTGTGTTCGACCTGACAGCGCCTTGACACTTGACATTTCGTAGCCGCTCTGCGTTTGGTTTGTCATGACAAGACATCTTTGTTCATTGACCATGTTGGACACTGACTTGTGTATTGAGACAAACAGCCATCACTGTTGCCAGCAGCCAGTGTTGGCGCTGTTGTTGTTATAGTACTCAACTGGTAGATCTTGATGATTATTGTTTCATAAAGCAATCAGCAAGCCAAATGGTGTCAGGCGAATAGGCTGGCAACCTGCCTAGCTATTCAGCCAAAACTTTGTTGAGTGCTCACTGTCCAGGTTTTGATGCCTGGCAGCAGGTGGCTGCTTCACAGCACAGCTGCCAAGAAAGACTCGGAATGCATGCCCTGTGGCACAAGGTGTTTGTTGGATGAATCGCACTGGTATCCTTGGAAATGCCATCAGCACGCATGGGTATGCCTCCTGGAAGGTCACACTCTGTCACAGGCCGGCCTTGTAAGCCCGCATACCACCGCACCGCTTCTTCAACAGCAAGCCAGCAAGGTATATGTTATAGAGGACACTCTTTGAACGGTAGGGAATGTGAAGTCGACCCGACACACACATTACCCTCCCTCAACTTACGCTAGCGCTCCCTTGAAAGCGCTATGCGGAGCTCATTCATTCATTCACACTCTTTGCAAACGGTTCGAACCCCAAGTGTTGGTGACAACCATCCATGCCATGCCAACGGCGGCCACTAACCCCACAACAAGACCACCATTTGTTGGCAACAAATAACAACTTGCACTCGGGAGTTGAATTCGCATCGTGACAACCCATACCATTGTGACAATCTATATGACAGAGACACACGAACTCACTCCAGCCACTGGCCCTAGGGTGCCACAATCAGGCAGGCAGCCTTGCAATGCTGACACATTGCCACAACATGCGTATTCAGTTGCTGATCGACTTCGACCTCAATAGTGACTCACAGAAGCTCGATGCATTGGTAGCACATGTTTTTCCACATCATGATGCCGACACAACTGCATTGTACTTGTCCATCAGGGCTGCCAACACCCTGTACCCCTTCTTGAAGTCTGAGAGGTACCCGTACTCATTGTTGGCATGATAGGCTGCTAGCTTGCCAAAGCCCAATGTCTGCACGTCAAAGCCTGCCTCCTGCAGGTCTCGTATGCACGGCAGGCTGCCTGTGATGCTGTAGGGCTTGCAATCACCCAAAACATCCTTGAAGGCATCAACAAGTGCAGCAAAGCCTGCAAGCGGTTGCCACAGCAAACTGTGAGACATGCTGCTCTTGACTTTTAAGTGTGAGCACATCGCTCTTGACTGTGCTGGACACAAGAGTGGTGGCGGCTGCCATGTATGGTGGTGGCTGCCATGTATGGTGGTGGCTGCCATGTATATTGTTGTGATGGCCAATCTTGACACGGCATGCAGCTGGGTTGCACACGAATTGCGCACGTTGCTGTGTTGTTGATCGCAGCACATGTATCGCAGCTGGCTCATCAGCAGTTCAGCCCTGCACTCCATGCACTGCTGTTGGCTATTCTGATCAATGAAACCCAACTATGCTGATTGCAGCTGCTACCACTGCCATCTCACCTTTTGACTCAAGGTTGCAGGCCACCTGGAATGAACAGCAGCAAGGAAGCATGGGCATCAGCACAACAGTAGTTGTAGGTGCAACCTTCCGCAGTTGCCGACAGCACTGGCTCTGATAGGCACATATGACATGATCCAGCAGCGGTGCTAGCACTCATTCGTACCGTACGCCAGCAAAACACTTGAGCTTCTGTGCGTATTCGGCTCTGCCACTGTTGAATTTGGGTACAAGCTGCTGCTGCTGCACAGCCGGTCAATGGACATTTACAACCACAAGCGGACGGTGCTTGTGCAAGTGGTAACGATCAGCTGCATCGCTCCCGCCTGCTGCTAGCCAGGGTGCTCACCCCTTTACCAACATTCTCAAAGAACTTAATGTCCACTTTCCCCCTGAGTCCCTCATCAGGAAGCTCGTACTTGCTGTAGGGTCCCCGCTGACCCCGAGCCAGGGCATCGGGGTTGGCGTTGATATCATCTACATAGCCGCGGACCTTCTTCATCACCTGTTGACCAAACCAGCAACACTCGTACGTTGCTTGGGTCAGTATGGCTTGCTGGAGACGTGCGCCCCGCAGTTCCTCAGGTTGACATGCATGTGCTGCAATTGTGACCTCTCTGCATCAGCACACCTGAAGTATGCATGCCAACAAGCCT
Organism: Coelastrella sp. UTEX B 3026; assembly: GCA_002588565.1. Taxonomy (NCBI): domain Eukaryota; kingdom Viridiplantae; phylum Chlorophyta; class Chlorophyceae; order Sphaeropleales; family Scenedesmaceae; genus Coelastrella; species Coelastrella sp. UTEX B 3026. Next base: position 14,978 of record NSMO01001690.1, read on the forward strand.
TACAGCTGTCCTAACGTCCACCACACTTGCGCTTAGCTGTATTAGTCCTTTTGGCAAGTTACAAATATGCTACTCTCACATTGACAGCAGGAATCGCATCCCTACTTGTAGCCCGTACAGATAGTTGCAGACAACAAAGAAACAGCACTGCCAGCTTCAGCAAACTGCTGGCCAGGTAATGGATTGAGTTTCGCTGCTGCCGCTGTAGAGCTGTGGTGCATCTGCTGTGTGTGCCTGCCTCCCTGCACAAGCTACTATTGTGGACAGTAAAACCAGCACTGACCTCTTCCACATCATAGAAGGGTGTTACACGGCAGTCACCACATATTGTAGCTGTTCCTGGGATCTGGTTGATGCTGCCGGATGGGTAGCTCCACTGAGTGGGTTTCAGGGTACTGCAGGTGGCAAACCCGTACCTGGGCAAGCACAACAGGCAGAACAGAGCCAGGCAGTCAGTGGCAGGGGGGGGGGGGGGGGGGGTCAAGCAGGTCATGGGCAAAAGCCGCCAGCAAGGTCGTGAGCGATGTTGTAGCAGCTGCCCACAGCCTGATGGCTGATGGAATAGATTTGTGTTACAGCATGACCAATCTCAACATGATCACATCTAAGGTTGTGTGTCGCAAGCCCGCACAAACTTGTACTGCAGCACAGGGCCGACGCCGGCAGTGGTTGCCGGGTGCTGAGTTAAAACAGCGGCACCGCCATACCTTGCTTCCTCGGGGTGAGGTGGGAAGTCTTCATAGAACCTTCGTTGTATCTCAGTCACGGCATCCATAGCCAGCTCAATGGGATTGATGGACTTGTGGGGTAAACCAGAGTGAAACAGCTTGCCTGCAGACACAACGCACGGCACACTGCCGGTTGTTTGAGAGCCAACACAGACCAACACAGCAATGCATTGACCTACTGCCAGTCAGTGCAGCCATCGGGTCAACCCAGATCAACATCACAGATTTGCACTGCTGTGCCTGCTGTGCTATCATGCACAGAAACCGAGTCAAGGCCGTCACTCTGCCAGATGTCACCTACCTTTGCAACCGCAACCACCTAACTTCCTGTCAGCAAACCTCAACACAAACGCATGCCAAGCCATACTGTGAGGTCCTCACCGTGTGCTGTGAGCTGCCAAGCTGCAATGCCTCCTGTGCCAATGCAGGGCTGACTGTCAGCTGTGTCCAGCCAGTACAGCGGCCCCTCCTTGCATTTGTCCAGCATACCACGCTTCACGAGCTCATCAACACCAACGCCAAGTAACTGCACAACACAAGGACATCATGGTCAGCAAGTAAGATGTTGTCAGCCCCATTTGTGTTGATGAAGGACAGTATGAAGCAGCATGCTGTTGCAGAGTTGGGTTTTCAGCAGCCATCATGGGATGTGACAATGTCAGTGCGGCTTGGCACTGCTTGCCTTGAATCAGACATGCATCATGCAGCAGCGCACTGGTTCAGAACATTCAGTACTCGCAGATATCATGCCAAAGATTTGCGGACATGGCCAAGATACGCAAAGCGTGCTAAAGCATATGATTGTTGTATTTCTGTCGTGCTTCAATGCTTCAAACATACTGTGGAGTTTTCTTCATTGGCGATCCAGACCCCTAGTACTGTAGGCTTGATCTTGGGCTTGAGCGTGCCAAGCTGCCTGCAGACGCAGCATACAGGAAAGCTGAGTGACATACAAACTGGCTTAGATATGGTAAGTCGAGGCCAGGGTCAGAGCGCTGCAGGCCTCTGAGCATGCATGAAGCCAACAAACACAGGAAACCTGCCTAGTGTATGTTTACTGCAGGGGTCTTGCAGTCAAAACCCCAACCAACACAACAAGGCCTGGAGCCAACCTGAACAGCTCTGTCATGAGTGCCACGTGGCCCAGGCAGTCCGTGACTCCTCGGCCCTGCAGCTTGTCACCATCAATGGTCAGTTTGAATGGGTCAAAGCTCCAGCTCTCAGGGTTGGCAGTCACAACATCCTGCAGGCACCACCACAACAGACTTTACAGCATCAGCAACATATAAACACCAGCTCCTTTCCTGACACCATTGACAGGATTGCCAGGTGCAATGGATCCAGGTCAACCATCATCTGTGGCTGCTTGGGTTTGCTGTGTTTGCATAGGTGGATTGCTTGCACCCAAACATGTGTGGAAGCAACGGAACGGCTCTTCAAAGAGGCGCACTGGACTATGCAGCCAAGGATTCTGAAGCCTAAGCGTGCCTAGGAGGTGGCATACGCCTAGCAGGCGGCAAACTGTTCACATGTGCGCGCTGTGCCGCGCTGTAACACAATGTTGTGTCGCTGGCAAGCAGAAGCCTGGAGGACGAAGCACTCATACCAACAGCTGTTCAATGCTCACCAAGTGTGCTCCCACAAAGCTGATACACCCTCCACCTGGTTCACCAGGGTATTCCACTATGATGTTACCTCGGCCCTCAACAAATGACACATGACGCACCACCAGCGGGCCACCATGATCAACACTCAGGGGCTCCAACACTTCCAGAACATGACGGGCAGCTGCGTGACAGAGGCAAGCATGATGTGTGTCCTACTTGCCGCTTGCATTGATGGCATTACTACACACAGTTGGATAGCAACGATGTCAGTTCACAACCAAGAGCTTTGGCGGTCGAACAGACCAACACTGACGGAGTACTGGTGCTGCTGCTGGCTGTGTACGTGTGCGGTCATGGCATGGTTGCATATATTTGATTTGACATTGATCAGCTACCGAGCCTTGGTCTCCCGGCTGATGTGCTCACCTCTGTCAGAACGGAGAGATGCACACAATCAAGGTGCACAAAGGTAGTGTGTCAGTTACACTGCCTATACACTAGCTCTTGCCTCTGAGCAGGAGGCACATGGGCGCAGTTGCTGTAAGAAGGCTGTGATAACGTTACCTGTCCTCGGTTGGAACGAGCTCTGGGGGATTGTTCTGCACGGCAGCACAGCCATAAGCAAGTAGACACCAGGCCATGTGCATTGTACTGCCAACCAAGTCAGGTGCACTTCTGAACGTAGGCGCTGCCTATGACAACACGCAAGTTGCTAAAGGTCTATTACCTGCAGGTATTTGGACTCGCCAATGAGCTTCCCTAGCAGATCAACGAACTTGGTCTCATCCAACTCAAACTGGCTGAAGACAGACATGCTGGACAGGAAGCGCCACAGCAATGCAGCGTTCGTTGGTCAGCGGCGCAATGTTTTGAACAAGTGTGTAAGCAGAGTGCAGATCGCGCTGGATGGGGGGTATGATGGCCGGGACAATCGTTCCGAGCAGCAGGTGCAGGGATGACAGGGAGCTGCGTCCGCTCAACACCTTCCTGCCGCTGTCAGGAAGCCCGACATGAAGTACATACATAAATGTTGAGTGTGCCGCAAGTAGTGAGTCTGGACCGGCAGTTCCCAGCTGCGCGGACGTGTCAGTTCTATAGAAGAACGTTCAGTTCCTTCAGCAGGAGGCATCCCTAGCTGGGCAAGCAGCTTGAAATTGCATAGCATGGCTTTGTGTTTTGCGGTGGCTTCTGCGCAGCTATTTATTGTGACCCCGCTGAATCAGCAGTGATGCAGACCCACATCGACAACCCAGGTCCGGGTCACGACATACAGACAGCAGCGGCGATACTCAGCAAGCGCTATGAGGATCTGCTGTTGAAGCAGGGGTGTGCGGACAGCAGGGGTGAGCTAGCGCCATCGCACTTCTGCAGTACAGCAGTACCACAGT
>NSMO01001692.1:0-14010 GCA_002588565.1 Coelastrella sp. UTEX B 3026
AGCCTGAATGCTTAATCGTTATCCCTGTGCCTGAACTGTGCCCATTTAGGGCCTGATTCCCCTGCTGCCTGTTACATGTGGGTTCTTTAGTAATACAGGTGTGCTGTGCACGGGCAGCAAACATCCAACCACAGTCCTGAGCCGCCAGGATTCCTGAAATTTGCATGAAGATCACACTGCATGCATCATCGTTGTCCATTCTTGATGTCACATTCATGTGCACGGTGCACAATGCACACAGCATGTGCTGCATGTCAGGTGCTGGTGTGTTGCTCAGCAGGGAGCGGCTCCCTGGACTCGAGCGATGGTTGATATCCGACATCTTGCTGTGACCTCACTGGGACCTCAGCGCTTGCATCTGACATCCCATAACATAAGTAAATTTTCGTATTGTTTTGTGTACATCCCATAGCAGTGTGAATATGTAGTGCTCAGATGAAGCGGATGTATGTGGCACAGTATTGCTGCAGCCTGCACAGTATTGCTGCAGCGCTGAGCAACAACTGTTGTGGCTGGATGTGGTGTGTACTTGACCACTGCTGCTAGTGACACTTCTATAGTCTACATGAGAAGCATATCTCTTGTATGTAGCTTTGCATCCAGCGCTGAATGCTGTGGTTATGCTTTTCCTATGCGACAGCAAGTTCCTGCCGGGTGCGCGGCAACCAAGGCCTTGTCAACAGGAGCGGCACATGATTGGCCTGGAGCGTTTATGCAAACTTGGTGCCTCCAATCAGAATGCATGTCAACGTAGTCTATGCACGTGATATGGGTAGTGCCAAGTTACAATGACAGCTTCGCTGATCTTGCAGTGGACATATATGAAGTGAAGGGTCCTGTAAAAGTGACTGAGCGAATGCAAACAGGATAGATGCGCCCTGTGCCACAAGTTGAGAGTCAGGCCATCACCATGCAATGCACAATCCAGGCATGTGGCACTGCCGAGCCAGCAAAGTGGTATCCAATCATCACACCGTTTGAATTTGGTCAATTGTTGTTATCAACGATGTTCTCATCAGTCATGCATACATAACCGGTACATGTCCCCTAGACGCTGATTGTCTGCACCCAGCCCCCCATGCACCAACAAATCCCCAGCACCAGGCACAACAGCTGCAGCAAACCACCCACGAGGCCCGGGAGCATCTCCAGCTGTTGCCAACGCATGCCATGCTGCACCATCATGTGCTGCATGAGGGGTCGCTGATTGACTGCAGGTTGAGGTTGGCGGACAGAGGCAGTACACCGCTGAGGTGAAGTTCCCTGCACCGGCGTGACCCTTGTCTGACGGGGAAACCTGCAGGCCAGCACGGGGGGCTGTGAATCCATGAGAGATTGGCAAATGGCCATATGGCTGGTGACTTGCAGACGAATTCAGCTTTTGACGGAAAGGATTTCTTGGAGCTACTGTGTCTGGAAACGGCACACATACATCATGTATCAAATGCCGCGCAGGACTGACTATCCCAAATCCCGGAGCGCGTTCGAAACGGAGCCGTTGTTGATGTTGCCATGTGAATGCTGCCAGCAGTGTAGCACTCTATGTTGCTGATGCCTGTGGATTGAAGCACCACTCTGTGAGTCGGTCAGCGCATCAATGCCCTCCAGCATTCATGCTGGCATGCCATGATGGCAGGCGAGATGTCATGCAAAAACAGCTGCTACTGCCAACTCCTGCAACCCACCTCTCCCCCGAAAGCCACGATATGTCCTGCATGGCCGCATGCACCAGCAGCTTCGCCCACACTGCTGCAGTCCCCATGCACAGCAGCACCAAACACTGAGCGTGCTAAAGGCATAGCCATGCACCCGTTCTTGCTGGCACTGGCTGTTTGTGGTTGCTCCTGCAAGTCTGCTGTGTGGCTGTTACTGCAGCAAACGGGGCAGCTCCATGTGTTGGTGTGTAGGTCAAACGAGTGACAGTCAGCCATTTCGGCGCCGTTAAAGCCACCCATGACATAAAGAGACCTTCCATCTACGCTGGCAACCATCACACTGCCCCCTCGAGCCCCTACTGTTGCGCAACTGGGCAGCTGCTTCCAGCTGCCTCTGCAGCTGTCACTGCTGCAGTTTGAATTGTTGTTACTTTCTGGTGTGAACTCCCAGAGGTCATTGAGGCGGCCTGACGCCCCACAACCGCCAAAGATGTAGATTCTGTCATTTGCTGCTGTCATAGTGTGGTAGCTGCGAGGTGGCGGTGTTGGGCTGCCTGCTGCTGGCTGTACTGCTGACCAATGCTGCGTTGCGGTGTCGAGCACAAACAGGTCGGCATGGGCTCCCTCGCCCATTTCAATTCCTGCGGGATGCCATAGAGCAATGCTGAGGGTGGCTGTGCTGCTTTGTGCATGGTGTTTCTTACAACGAGCATATGCTTGCGCAAGGGCACGGCAATGAGCTACAGCAAGGCTGGTCGTGCTGGTCATTCAGCCTCGTGTGCACAGCGTTACGAACTGGAGGTAGCTGCTGGAGCGGCAGAATACCAGCTTCTGGTCTGCCTGTGTGATACTGCCACAGATTCGGGGTCACTGCACCCTCAGCAAAGGCACATTGGCGAAGCCAGAAAGGGGCCCTACCTGTTCTGCCACCAAACAAATACAGCTTGTCCTTAATTGCCACCATCGTTGCTGCCACTCTAGGTCCAGGACAATCCCCGGTGGTCGCTACTTTGGTCCATGTGCTCGTGCCGAAATCATAAGCATATGTTACTGCTGGCACAGGGACTCTGGGCTGTAATTCGCCGCCAAACAGGTACGCTTGCCCGTTTACAATGGCAATCGCATGACTGCCACGTTCTCCAGGCGCGTCTCCGTGCTGTTCAAGGCGCTTCCACAGCATCGGTAGGCAGCACAGCTATGGATGGCAGCAGACGACAAGCTGCTCAGCGCATTCGCAATGCTAAGGGTGAAGCCGTGAATGCATGATACGTTACAAAGCGTTGAGTCACCTACAAGGAAGCCAGAATCCCTGCCTGCTCTCCGCGGAGCAGTACCGTTACATTACACGTGGCTGACAAGGCGGGCTTTTTGCTGAACTTTACAACACGCTTATGTAGCAACATAGTCGACAAAGAACAGTTTTCAACTGGTGCATGTGCGAAGAACGTTGCTTTCGGAAAGCGCATACGCGAGTGCGAAACATCGCGCCTGACAGTTCTCAGACTCAAAGTCAGGGGACCTGTCTGAGAGCACTGAATATCCTCGTAATCGTACGCAACTTTGCAGCAGACACAAGCGAAACACATACAAGAATACATTTTGTGCACCCTGTGTTCAACCGACTGTAAGAGATTGAGCTGATGCAAATTTTTTCAACACTACCTGCCAATTGGCCTTGCACAGAACATCAAGCTAGTTGTTGACTAAGGCTGAGCTCCGAACCCACAAATTTGTAGGGTCACTAGCCCGGCCACAGCATTGGCCCTCACACGGGAACTAACAGGCCCCTCTACATGAGGCAATACCCAACAACCAGTACACAAGGCTCAAATGCCAAAACACACAACTTGACGACTCATTGGACGACTGCTGCCCAATCAGCTGGTGCCATACCAGCTGTAATAGTGACTGAGACAATGCAAACATGATAGATGGGCTGGCAAGAGCTGTCATGCCGGTTGCTGCAGCAGTCACCCCAATGCTGCAAAACACTCTCCATGTCCAGGTGCCATAGCACCTGCAGAATCACCAGCTGCAAAACACCTCCCGCTCTCCCAAACACGACCCCTCTTACACAAACCTACAACCCCATAAGCTCACATATCCCCCTCCCTCCAGAATACCCCACTGCTGTTCAACCTGTGTTAACTACTATCCCACACGACTTCCTTCAGTTCGGTACCTGCCCAGACATAAAAGTCTGGAAGTTTGCTTTCTGCTTTTCCTTCATCCCGCTGTAAGCTGCCTCCACCATGGGTTGTACACTGCTGCCCATGGCAGTCAGCAGTGCAGCCATGCGCAACCCCACGCCTTCTTCAACAAGGTCTGTGGCCCGACCTAAGGTCTCTACAAAGCTGGCTACTAGCTTGGGTAGGTGCTTGTTTGAGGGCCCAAGCAGCCGCTGGTCCTGAGCCTGCAAGGACAGACAGTAGGCATGGCTTATCAATCCTTGATTGAGATGCAAGAGAGGAACCAACCGGCAGAATCAAGACAAAGAAGCAAAAGGCAGTACCAACCAATTTAAAGGTAAGGAAAGCAAGAACAAATGAACATTGCAGGATAGATACAGGAAGCTTCCCTCAGTCAATAAGCGGAAAGAGATCCATGGTTTTGAGTGTCACTTTGCATAGTTGTCCATCACAGGGGTGGCTCACACCACGCATGCACAGCAAGCGCACACACACACTTCAACACGCGCTGACACAGATCTGATGTGTCCCTCAGTCAATAAGCGGAAAAGAGCTCCATGGTTTGAGCGTCACTTCGCATTTTTATCCATCACAGGGCTAATGTTAGTGAGGCAACTTACAGACAAGAATCTTGACCACTTGAAACCAACGAACCTGCCAGCAACCCGTGGACACAATCCGTGAGCACAGTCTGTAGATGCATCCAAAGCCAAAATTGCCGACATGCAGGAACATCAGACCACTATCAAGGTAAAAGGATAGAGCAACCATATGGCCAAAGGTCGGCCAAGATCAGCCCAGCCTAGCTTTGCCAACAGAACCGCGTTGTCTTACCTCTAGCCGCTTGACCAGCCACTCGTTGACTTTCTGTGCCTCTACTGCATCGCACTTCAGCGGCAGCCCTGACACCAGCAGTTCTGTCATCTGATCAGCAGCACACACGTCTGTGTGATGCTCTATGAGTGCTGCCAACGCTGACAGGGCATTGTCTGTGGCCATCTCATTGTCATCACCCTTGGCATCCTGCAAACACAAAGTAGGCATGCAGAGTAGAAATCCAGTTGGCTAGATTCTACGAGCAAGTCCACTGCGTAACATATCAGTGTACTAATACAGGTAACCGACTACGACACTGGCGTCCAAACGTGTCCAGCAGCATGTAGCAAGTTGCAGGTCTGCGCTGTGTGCCGTGCAACTCCAACGGAAACTGGCAGATATGAACAAATCAGCGCTGTCGAAGCACTACATACGTTTTGCCAAACATGAGCAATCACAGCCTTTTGAATGAGACGAGAAAGCAAGGTCAAAGAACTGCAGCAGTCCTGCAGGCGACTGCAAACAAGCCAGCAGTGGTCCAGCTTGGCAAACACATCCCTGGCTTCTTCAACAGTTGTTATCAGTCGGTAGAAAGGCAATCAATCGATTGAAAGGCAACACTATAGTAAAACACTATCAAAAACAAGGTGAACACGATTGATCTGGGCTACTGAACATGATCTAGCAGTGAACCACATGATGTCCCTCAGTCAATAAGCGGAAAAGAGCTCCATATTTTTGAGCGTCAGTTCGCATAGTTATCCATCACAGGGACAGCCGAACAGGCAGCAAGTGGAAGAAATGTCACTGCCGTGCGCATCTTGCAGCTGCACATCTGCCCACACACACATGCAGAGACCGCCTGTCAGCCCAAAACCTGGATCGCAAAGCTAGCACTGCAACAGAAACGCCTTCCTTGCAGACTCCCCACGTGCACATGAACCCTCCCCCATGTTAAACAAGTTCCAAGGCTGCTGCTCAGTGTCAATCAGCACAAACCTCTGGTAAAGATAGCTGCGAGGTGCAGGAGCCACCCCCCTCTCAGCAGATGTGTTTCATTGCTGTTGTGTGCAGCACAGCAACCACAAACAATGCAACATGCGCTGACACGGATCTGTTGTGTCCCTCAGTCAATAAGCGGAAAAGAGCTCCATGGTTTGAGCGTCACTTCGCATAGTTGTCCATCACAGGGAAGCTGAACAAGCTGAGCAGGCAAAGCAGACAGCAATGAGACCGGTAGAATCTATAAGAAACCTGCACATCAAACAACCGTCTGAGCACCCATGCACAGGTGACAGTACACACTATGCAATACAACTCCCTCATAGCAATCAATCAACTAACCAACAATCAATAATGTAACACACGGACTTACTGGTGCTGTGATGATTGCTGTGACGGCTGCCAGAGCTGCTGGTGCGTGCTGCTTGAAGATGTCTGGTGACCGTGACGCCCCCACACCCACACCATACACTGCACACTGCCGCAAGTCACTGTGACTGCTGCCACACGCGTCAAGAAGCACAGGCATCAACTGCAAACAGCAAAAGATAACAGAAGGGGTTTGTTGGTTGGTTGGTTAGTTGGGTAGAGCAGGACAACATCACGAGCTTTTGAGCGCTTGCGTTTTCAATCAGCAGGTGCACTTGGGCATCAAACAGAGCTGTGACTGCACATAAACATGCAAGTACGATATATATAATGAAGGCAACTGCGAGGTCTCAACCCCAGCAAGTTGCACACACACATTCACACCATAACTCGAAGCCCACGGCTGCAGCAATTCAACAAACATGCAGTTCCACATCACCCAAAATGCAGCCTAATTTCATCCACCACCCAGCCATACTGCACTGCTGCACCTGCCTCGTACCTGTGAGAGATACTTGACGCGTCCTGCTGGTGAATGCTCCAACATATCATCAATGATACACAAAGCAATGCGCCTCTCCTCATCTGGCCGGCTCTTGTCGAGCAGCGGGGCAATGCTGGGCATCAGGCCTTCTACATAGGGCAGGGCGTTGTCACCAAAGGCCTTCAGGAAGTTGCCCAGACAGCTGCCAACCTGCATGGCAACCGTAGACTCTTGATGACACCCAATGCAGGCAATTCCGTTCTATCTACAAGGACCGCCATTGCAGAGCCATGCTTCTTGAGCTTGTAATGACGCGTCTTCATTTCAGTTTCCACCTCTCCGTAAACACTACATGGGCAATGCATCATGCTGAGCCACATACGCTTAGACCATATTGATGACCCCGGAGACTGCCATCTTCCTCCTACCTGGTCATAGAGTTCCTCTTCTGCTTCATTTTCTGCTTGTAGTGCCTCCTCTTCCTCATCATCAAAGTCCTCAGCAGCAACGCGCTGTCCATGGTGGCAGCAGCAACAACAGCAGGAGCAGCAGCAGCAGCAGCAACAATTATCATGCCCACTAGAATGATGAGCAACGACACAGCTGCAGTCCCAGATGGATATCACTAGCTGCTGCAGTAGAACCAGCTGCAATAGGAGCATGGCACTGGAGGCAGAAGAGCAGTGAAAGCTGCAGCAGACTCACAGCCCTTCTACCATATGCTGATGCACCCAAAGATGGCTTCAGGTAATGCATCAGTGTGGAACTGAGCCATCTGCTCGCAACAGCTGTTACGATTGCAATGACAACCCCTTGCTTGGCAACATGCCCCTTACCTTGTTCCGTTGTGTACGGCGTGCCTCTGCTGACGACAAGATGCTCTGCAGTGCTGCAAACGCTGCCTGCACTTGAGGTGCACTGAGCTGCCCCGGTTCTGCCAGGTCAACAATCTCTGCCAGGCTGTCCAACATGCTGGCGGTGATGTCAGGTTCTGGCTCCTTCTTTACTGCTGCTATGAGTGGATCCCACATGAAGCTGATCATCTGACCAGTAAAGTCCTGCAGGCACCAGTGTCACCAGACATGAGATTAAACTTGAGAATTGACCAGCAGCTTTTAGCAGGATCACAAGAGACAGCTAACAGCAGTGCAAACACGCTGAGTAGCACTAGCAGGCCTTGCTGTGATCATCTGACCAGTAAACTCCTGCAGGCATCAGTGTCACCAGACATTACATATACCTTCAAAATTGAGACAACGCAAGCGACAGCTGACCGCAGTACAACCCGCTGAATAGCAGTAGTAGACTGCTGTGATCGTTTGACCAGTAAAAACACTCGCGACATGCCAAAGCATGCAGGCTGACATGCCAAAGCTGAGGCTGAAACTGTGACTAGGTTGCAACTGAGCAGATGGCAACCAGCACTAGCAGATTTGCTGTGAAGGGGGAAAACACACATTCCAACACTAGCCCAGCAACCCATTCACTGCAACCAGCACCAGCTTCCAGTTCCAACAAAATAGAAAGAACCTTGAAGCTACCCTCAGCCCTGAAGCCTGGACCCTGCCAGCTGCTAACAGTTACAGGCCTACCTTTGATGCACCAGCGGCGCCCTTTTCTGCTGCTGACTGTGCCGCCCTGACAAGATGAGGCAGCGCACTAACAGCCGCCCGTCGTACTTCTTCATGGAAATAGAACTTGAGCAGCGGCACCATGAGGTCTGTGACCTCCTTGACGTAGGGGAAGAAGCCCTCACGCAGCTCATCAACGTAACACACAATCATGTTGCAAGCTGTGGCCTTTTCTTCTAGGCTGCTGGTGCGGATTGCCAGGACCTGTGAGGACGCAGCAGACATGGCTCCGGGGGTTAGATGGCAGAGACACACAACAACATACAGCGCAATGCTACAAGATGTGTGACGTGTGATGTGATAGACACTCTATCGTGTCTCATCCCCTGCTTGCCGGCTGATGAAGAGATACACACTCCATTGACATGCTGGGAGGTTTGGCAAAACGCAAGTGCAGTGGCTGATAGGTTGCCTGCAATGGTATTGTACCAGCCACCAACCAGCACACCCACATGGCTGGTAACAGCAACTGCTGAAAGATCATCGGCCATCAGATGAAAGAACACTGCTAAGCAATATCTCAGCCTCTGTAGCACGAAAGCAACCACCAACAATCCCCTACCTTATCTCCTAGTTGTATGTGTTCCACGTCATCATCGTCTTCGTAGTCATCAACGTCCGGGTCATGCACCTTCATCTCAGGCTCGATACGAGCTGCTGTGAGGAGGGTAGGCATCACGACTGGCAAGTAAGGCAGGAACTCAGCCCCTAGAGCCTTGCACAGCCTGGCACCAGCCTGCAGAGAAACAAACCAAAGGATAAAGTATAAGGCTCCTGCATGGACTACATACACTGACCACAACAAGAACAGCAGCACAACCATGCCAGAAAACTGCATGCTTTTGGGTTCCTTTGCCTATGCAGCAGATGACCTCCTCACTATAGCAGACAGCTGTTTGCTGCTCACACAAGTGGCAACCTGCTGAACTACCAAACAGCAAACCAGGAATCGTAATCAAAGTGGGGACTTGCTATCAAGCCCCTACACGAGAGACAGAACGCCACAGTGAAAAGCTGGTGCATCTGCATGCAACCTGTTGACGGCCGATTGCATCATGCCGGCCGCACCTGCAGCATGTAGCTCTGCGTTGGATCATCTGACTCCATGGGGTGAGCTGCCAGTTGCTGCATGAAAGCCATCACGGCCTGCGCATCTGCCCTGAAGCGGTCACGGCCAACTGCCATGCCAACAAGTGACACGCACTCAAGAGCCTTGGCACGCAACAACCTGCATATCACAACAGAGACGGTGGGCCACTCGTAACCACAGACTCGTACAGTGCGATGGTATGATGTCAGCTGTTGGTTGTGGCGTTTACATGCATCAGATGCTAGCTGGATGACAAGACATTCCCAGCCTGGCAGTGCATGACTACTTAGACCCCAACATTGCCATTGGACAGCCTTTGGACTTATACCTAGAACGGCACATGCGAGGGTTTTCTAGCTGGCAAACTTGCAGAATCAATCACAAAACAACCCCAACAAGGCTTGTAGTGCCGGAACAGGGCCAGCTGTAACCAGACAAGCTGGCTGTGATGCACACTGCTGGTCAGATAGCTGTCAGCAATCAGACACACAACACAGACACCAACAGCCAGGATCACCTATGAACCATACACAAACCGGTGGGCACCCGGCAAACCCTTACCTATGTTCTTTGTTCTGTGCATTGTTCAGTATTTGACTCAACAGCGGCATGACAGCATCATAGTATCGCACAAACTGCTCCTGGCTGCAGTCTGCAACAGATGCCAGAGCTGTGAGTGCGCCCTCCTGCACAATCTTCTTCCCTTGCTGAAGGAGAGTGAGCAGCTTGGCAATGAGCGCGTCTAGGTGTGGGGCCATGGTGTCTGACTCACAGCCCTCACTGAAGTTGACAACAGCTGCTGCTGCATGCGCCTGGAAGAAACAGCAGTTGCAGCAGAGATGCCTTGAGTGCAGATTTGGCATGGAGGAGGTTCAACAGCATGCAGTCCGGGAACGGCACTGGGTGCTCTTGCTTTGAAGCAGTGGCTGCAGTGGCTATGCCTGGAGATCTCTATTCAAGTGCATGACATGGCAATGTGTTATGCTGTAGCCGCAACAGTGCACAACCACAGGTTGAAGTGCCTGACGAGTTGCTCCAACAAAGCTATGCAATGGAGCCAGCTAGATGATCTGCTCCTCACCTGCACGCGGGGGTTGCTGAAGTCATCCATGGCAGCCAACAGTGCTGGCAGTACTGCATTGCCACAGCGGTTCTGTAGCTCTGGCCCAAGGTCTGTGCACATCTGACCTAGAGCTTGGCATGCTGCCCAACGGACCTGTGAGTGACAATGATGTAACATGATATCATCAGCACCATCATGATGATTATGAACACAAGATTAAGACCGTTGCTGGGCTGCACAGAACAATCAGCCACCTTATGCCACTAGATCACGCGTATATATGCGCATACAGCCTCTATGGTATGTCATATCCATAAGTGCGTCAAGGGCAGCGGTGAAAGGCACACATGCCTTGGTTGTGCATACATATGTTGGTTCAGTTTTGGCAACTGTATAGACAACTCATGGGGGTGGGGGTGCACAATGGACTGGGTTGCAGTTCAGTGTGGGCATGTTCAGTGCATGACCTTATGCATCCAAGCACCTTTGATGCAAGCTCGCACTAAGAGCTGATATGTGGTTTGTAATGTGACACTGTTGTACTGTCTATAGTATGTGAATATTTGCTTGCTATCTTCAATAGTGGCACTCAGCATTGCAAACAAGCCGATGTCTTACAGCCAGTCCTCTGCCGACATAGCAAACTGTGAACTTTAACTACAGCTGTTGGCAACAACCCACCTTGGGATGTGCATCTCTGAGTCCCGTGAGGCACATCTGCACAAGTGGCTCAATTTGCTCCTGCATCAGCTTCTCACAACCCTCTGCAATCTGTGCTAGGCAGATAAGGGCTGCATGACGCTTGTGCCAGTCAGCATCAGCCAACCACACAGGCAGCAGAGCACCTGCACAGCAAGTGACACAGCAATGGGTGTGTGCAGCAGCATACGTGCAGGATAGCTGGTGGTGTTACACAATGGCTGTCAACGTGGGCCATGAAGCCACCTGTTGCTGTGTTGCTGCTGGTATAGGCCACAGCGGGGATGTGCAAAAGCTCGCGTGATATGTAGAAATGCTCAGCCTGTTGCTGATCTCACTTGTTACGGGCCGAAAACACTTGTGGGTTGCCGATTGGACCCATCAGCCGCACTTGCTGCTGGCACTGAAAGTCCAAAACAGCAGCACGGAAGCATCTGAAGGCTGTGCGTAAGACTGCACAGCCAGCCCTGTCCTGGCAACAACTGAGAAGCTAAGAGTCCCAACACACTGACCTGCTGCTGGCACCAGAGCCTTGCCACCAAGAGCAATAGCAATTCTGTCCAGGAACTCCTGACCCGCATCAAATAGCTCATTTGCACCATCATCTTCATGAGCGTCACTGTCACCCTGGAAACATGAAACATGACACAAGCACCAAACACTCATGAGCGTCGCTGTCACACTGGAATCATGAAACATGACACAAGCAACCACTGGGAGGAAGCTGCTGGCTCAAAGCATATTAACATCAGTGACTCAGCTGCTTGGGCCAGGAGCCATACGGTTCCCATAAGGGAGGCTGAGCAACTGCATCAGGGCTGACCAGATCGGTGGATGTCAAGTCAGTACGGCTCCTTGTCAATGCTCTGCCAAGTCGGCTATCTCACTGAAGTGCGGAGTCTGCTAACAGGGAAAGCAGCCTATGTGCTGATCTCTCGTGCTGCCGGCCTTTGTGCACACAGGTTGCCATGCACACACCAGCACTACTTGAGAAAACAATACTGCGAATGCTAAACTCAGCTACACCTTACCCTATGCCAGTCTGGAACATCATCAACATCCAACAGGAAGTTCATGAGCGCCTCAAACAGGCTGGGAACAAAGTTTGGAAGCCGCCGCACCATGCCCGGGGCTTTGTCACGAGCCTCACACAATGTCACAAGGCACTCGGCTGCCAGACTGCGGGTCGGGGACTCCAACTGAGCTGCTGTGGTGATCTGCGAGACAAGGCGTGACGTGATGCCTGTGGGTGGGTGCTGCGATGCCTGAAGATCGTTGTTTATGGCGCATGCTTCACACATAACAAAACACCACTGCAAGCCCCGATGCAGGGAGTCCATTCCAGGTTTAAGAACCCAGGCATTCAACATGGCATCAGCTGGCAAGGAATGCATGCAATGTCATGTAGACAATGAGTATCAATAGCCTGGCAATTTGAGGCGTCAGACCAGCTATAGTCCCCTCAGGAGTCGATAAGTCATCAGCACTGCTTGCAGCAGTTGTATGTTCTCCAAGGTGATTAGTTGAAGGTTTGTCGTCAAAGGGGACCGACCATGCCAATTGTACATGCACCACCACACACCATAAGCTGCCCTGGCGCTACACCCATGGGCCAAACTATGGCCAACGACTGGCACATGAAATAACCCACCTGCATCATTGCTGATACAACTTCCTGCAAGTGCTTGCGCAGGAACTTGGGGTAGTTCTCAGCCACCTCGATCAGCAACTCCAGGACATCCTGAGCACTGGCCTCATCACTGGCTGACAGGCAGCGGCCCAGAGCAGTCAGCATGGGCACAATCATGGGCTGAAACACCTCGCGCTCGTTGGCCTCATCCAGAGAGTTGATGAAGTTGCAGCAGGCGTGCAGCGCAGCAACCTGCAGGAAGCAAGCCCCAGGAGCATGAAACGCGTCCGTGAGCTGACGACGACTGTTGTGATATTGGTAGCAGGACCTCGCTGGTAGCAGGACGTCAATATGATCACTGGCCACTGTCATGTACTGTCATGTACTGTCATTTGCTACCATATTATTACTGCCCAGGTCAGTTGGACGGTGGCTGTCTCACATTGTGACTTGTACGCCAGCTGCTGTTCACTGCCGGTCACTACCCATCATTTGCTGGCGCTGTTTGCCTGTCGGATATCCCTCTGCCGTCGACACTGGCTGCTACCCATCATTTGCGTCGCCTGTTTGCCTTTGTGAGATCTACCCCGCACAATTGCTTACACGTCACAAGCTGTTACTTGGTACGCAACCACTGCCTCATATATTATGAGCATGAGGCAACAGTGCATGAGTTAAACTGGCTGCTAGGCAGCGGAGACAACTTCACACGCACCTGAACATCAATAGCACTGTGTGCCAGGCATGTGCCCAGCACAGGCGTCAGCCCCGCGAGATGCTTTCTCAGATGATCAGTGCTGTAACTAGCCAAATTGGCCAGGATCAGCAGCGCTGCCTCCATTGCTGCTGGGTTATTACTGCTGATAAGTTCCTGCAGCTGCGGCAGGATCTCTGGCCAGGCATTTTTGTCTAGCAGATCTGCTGCGAGCTCGCTGACTGTATCGCACACTTTGTGCACTACACTTTTCTGCTGCTCTTCCACGAGAGCCTTCATCAGCTCTGATTTCAGAGCAGCCTACGGTCACAGAATGGGAATGTGCGATACACAGCACGACATGGCAGATTGTGGCTTGACTGCGACTGTCCTAGGATGCTGAGCTGCCTTTGAACTGCAAGAGGCGCATTGGCTGAAGGCGGTATTGGCATGAGCACACCCTGCTGCTGCTGTGTCATAAGTGCACAGGCGCAGATTGTGACTTTGAACCAGTTTGCTGCCAACAGCAGATTCGAGCCTTTCGCATCTACACTGTATGCGGAGCCAGGCCAAATGAGACATGCTAACAACGGGCAACTGCCAGTTGTTGCCATCACTAGACCAAGCGGCTGCATCATATTGACCTGCCAATGAATCAAATGACCTTGGATGCATGTGCTATCGCGAA
>NSMO01001694.1:0-12501 GCA_002588565.1 Coelastrella sp. UTEX B 3026
CGGACACCCATGTGTTCCCCGCCGTTCGATAGTGATATGGTGCAGAACAAATGTTAGTGAAATGGGAAACACACCTGTCAATGCACGAGGTCAGCACGAAAGTAGGCAGACACACGTGTGTCACTGACGGAGAATGAAAAGCATGTGTGTCACTGACGGAGTCATATAACAAGGTGTTGGCAGGAGCTTCATTGCGTGAAAGGTTGAAGTGACGGAGTCATGCAACAGGTTAAAACATGGACAAAAACTTGATTCAAAAGTGATTCAGTGATTCAAGCAACAGTCGAAGCTAATACAGCAGCCGTAGCAGGGATCTGTAGGCAAGCAGGAGACACACAAAGTCTTGTTAAAGAGACTGAGTCAATGCAAACAGGATAGCATGTACAACAAGTTCTGCAAGCAAACAATTGGCAGCAGTCAAAACACAAAAGTCACTACCCCCCCGGCCACCCCTGTGATTTTGCAACCTTGAAAGTTCAACATCAAGGTGTGATTGTGACATACTAGGATTACACACCGTGGACGCCTTGGCCCCGCAGACGGATGTACTGGGAGGGATCGACCTCCCCGTTACAACTCTCCCCCACCTAGATTTCAACGTCCTCGTTGAAGAGCTTTTCCGACGAGCTCGCCCGTCTGACGCCGGCACTGAGGCGCGATACTGGAGACCATCGCGCAGATGCGAGCGTCTGCTCCTGTTAACACATAAGTCTCTATGATTCCCTGGTTCAGCCAAGGCGCTTGCACACGATGCCGTGAGCGGCCTGGGCGACAACAGACGGCATATGGCCACATGATGATATCTAGCAATTTCGCACTGCTTTGGCTGCCACCACAGTAAGTAGGACACGTGAAACCGAACAACATGTAGGCTGTCAGACACACACTGGCCGACAGAGCATCATGTCCTCTTAGCTGCTTTCAAGATCCAGATGTCTGTGAACCTACAAAGCATTGTGGAGGAACATTCAAGAGAAGGCTTCTCTCTGACGGTGAATGTGGAGTCGCCCCGACACACACATTACCCTCCCTCAACTTACGCTAGCGCTCTCTTGAAAGCGCTATGCGGAGCTCATTCATTCATTCATTCTTCCCTCAACAGCCACCCCTAGAGCTTGAATCGAGGCCAATTAATTGCACGCCCTTGATCACAGTTGCAAGAAGCTGCACTTGTCACTAGGATGGGGGCTGTCATCCAGATGCTTGTAATCATCTGGACCGCCTCTTTATGAGGTATGTGATAGCAGCCCCGCCAATCAGACCGCCAAGATGTGCCCTGCAAACAGCAGCAGCGGCAGCAGCAGCGGCAGGGAGATTGCAACAGCACCTCATTGCATGATGCTTGCTACTATCTGCTATAAGCTCTGGAAATATGTACATACCACAAACATAATACACATAAGTATTACAAAACCATCACAAACTCATCAATCAGAGACTCATCATATCTGCTGACTGGTCAAAGGAAACCAGTCGGCAGCGCAATGCCCTAGTCAACATGCACAAGCTAACAAGTCGGTGAGGTAGATTCACAAGTAATACATGGACCATGGTGAGTTTTAGTCATATACCTATTTGCAATTCAAGGAACTGCATTCCAATCAGAACATACTGAACCTGGTGACTGACCAGGCCTACAGCAGCAGCAGCAGCACATCAACATTACCGACGGTGGTTAGTTGGGCACTTACTGCTCCTGGAACAGGTTTGTTTACTATACTGGTGTCCACGTAAGCAAGTGCAGTGACTCCGCAAGTCAGATGGTCATTACAAAAGTCAAGGAGGACAACCACATTTGCAATGCATGCCTTGCAGCTTTTGCATTGTCGGCCTGATGAGACTGGCTTGAGTATGTCTATTGTATAGCTGCTAGGGCATTGCGTCTAAGATGTTTCAGGCAGGCTGAGGATTGCTAACTTGAATGACATTCTTGTTGAGCATACCAAAGCTTCTATCAATAATGCTCTAGCATGGTGCAATATGCAGCAACCGCAGCATCAGACCCATTCCACTGGGCACCGCAAGCAAGATGTTCCACTAATCATACGTGATTTGGCATCCATAGCACTAAGTGAACTTGTATCAGCACTGGGAGACAATGCTGTTGCAGCAGCAAAACAACAAATGAATTCACAAAGCCAGTGAGGGTGTTACATTATACCTCAGACTCCGAATGCACAGGGTCAAAATAGTCACCTTGAACTCTCTGAGAACCCACATGAAACCCTTGAGATTTACGCAAAACATGCGTTAAAAGTCACAAACAGTACTCACGATGTATCGATTCTCCCCGCGAACACCGAGGCGAGAAGCAAGTTGATTGCGAGGGTCCCGCCAATGGTTGTCATGTCACCTCGTGTGATGGGCCAGCTGCGGCGGTTCATCCATCTGTACGCCATGTAGCCGCCAAATACACCACACAGGGACGCTGCAGAAGCAACAATGACAGCGGAAAGGCGGTAATCAACACGAAGTGTATGAGCCACTTCAGAACACTTCAAATGTTAGTTTGGATCGCATCTTGGAAGGTCTTGCTTGTTGAAAGAGTCTTTGTCGATATTGTTGTAGTGTCTATGTAGGTGAGGCAGTTGACGAGCGTCTGAATCATGAATCACTCCCCATAATCATCGCTACACGCAATCCCACTAAGACTGCGGCACAACCAGCGCAAAGCATTCCCTTTTATGTGCGAAACCATCACAACTCAACCAACCGCAAACATACCTGCATGCCCGCCGAAACAACAGCAGGGACCGGGTACGGCTAGAAGCAGAAGCAGGAACCACCAGCCCGCATATGCACTGCTGTGTTACCAAACATGATTGCATCACTGTTGATATCAGGCAACTATATCCTGTGCATTGCTTCGCCTGTATTTGCTGATATGACCCGGGGGTGTAGGTCATCTAGCAGTCTCAGAACTGGTGATTTTGACATACACCTTCTGGACATTCCCTCAATACCAAACCCAATCCAGCGTGCATTCCTATAACAGTCAAGATTTGTTTATTTCATTATGTGACTGAAGTATGCAAAGGAAGATGCAAACATAGCTCCTTTGGATTGCATGTATTGGACATTAGGATTGATGACTTACTTGATGCTCCCAATGATGTCACAAATCCATGTCCCAAGTTCATCGCGATGAGGTTGCCCACAACAGCACTGCCCAGGTACACGGCTAGGAATGCCTTGCTGCCCATAGTGCCCTCAACAATGTTCCCCAGATTGAACAGCGCAAACATATTGACCTGCATGAAGCAATGCAATAATGGATTCAGCTATATATAGTTGTATGAGTCTTGCATGTATAGAATATTCACCTGGCAAGTAGATGCATGTGTAGTGAGGGCAGCACAATGCAGGCCTGATCTGAGTGCTGCTGACAGTCGACTGAGCTGCAGGGATCGCAGCAGAGCACCACACAGCATCCGTACTACGTATTTCTAGTAGAACGGTGATTGAGAGAAGATGTGTTGTGTATAGCAGTCATGTATGTTACTGACGTTACTGGAGTTTGGCGGCGTCATGAAGTTTCTGCAATTGCTGTTACTTTTGTGGTGCGGCACTCACAGTGTACTGCGTGAGCATATGTTTCCAATTGGTAGACCCTACTAACTAGGTCAGGATGCAGGGCAAGCACCTTGTTAACACCAGCCCTATCTACAGCTCCAAAGTCTATTTTTCAGTTGTGGACTCAAATCGACATCAAGTACGACAGTGTCATATAACACTACAAAGTAACAATAGAATAATATAACATGTGTATGTGACTCACCCCAAGATGCACTATGTTGCCGTGTAGGAATGAAGCCGTGAGCAGCCGCCACACCTCGCCACGTCCCACCAGATAATCAACCTGTGCAGCACCAAGCAGCAAGCAACAAAGAATTGCTTGGAACCTCCAAAGATTGACCTGTGAAAATCCCAGGCCACTTAGGCAACGGTATAACCG
The DNA here is from genome assembly GCA_002588565.1 of Coelastrella sp. UTEX B 3026. NCBI lineage: Eukaryota > Viridiplantae > Chlorophyta > Chlorophyceae > Sphaeropleales > Scenedesmaceae > Coelastrella > Coelastrella sp. UTEX B 3026. Next base: position 3,956 of record NSMO01001694.1, read on the forward strand.
CACAAGATTTGAAACTGCTGGAATGCACTGCAGGTTGTGTTTGTTTTGTACAACTGGAGGCTGATGGGATGACAGACTCTGAGCTCTTATAGAGAGAGAGGGAGAGAGAGAAGTGGATACCTCACCATCTAGAATGGTGCTCTCCACACCCGATAAACAAACCAATTGAAAACAACAAAGCATCAAAGCAGATAGAACCCTGTCAAGCACTCAGTTTTCCCTATGAGTGGGAATTGCAGGACACCAGGCAGCAGGATGACATCTGCCGCATTTGGAAGTCTGGAAAGTCTAGGGAACTGCTAGCAGTAGCGGGGCCAGCAGTATCCTAGACTTCAAGAGCGCAATGCCAAATGAGGCAGTAGGAGCTTCCACTTTCACTGAAAACTCGTGGCATAAATGAAAATACACATGCTTCCCGCTCCTGCTGTCTGTTTTCAAGCAGCAACAGCTGCAATCGGCTGTTGGCAGCGGCAGCGGCAACAGCAGCAGTGATGCCCGGTGCAGCTGAGTGACTTCGAAAGCATTTGAATTAACTGCACTGGCTCTGCTGCAGCTGTAAGGCGGCGTATCATATCATAACCTATGCTTTAAGTCGACCACGCAAGTGCTGATGTTGGTTGCTTGATAGATGCCACAAAAGGAAATGAGTCCAAAAGAAGCACCTCAAATCAGCTTGGGTCATGGTTCTTCTTCATAATTTTACACAATACAGTAAATAGAACACAGAAGACTGTATAGGTTGCTGAATACTAGCCCACCCTTGCGAACATCTGTGTGGTGTCTGGATATAACAGCTGTGCCCCAAAACACGCCATGTTCATTCCTATCAATGCCAGCGTCACAGGCTGGTCTGCAAGCCCTAACTGCCGTATCCAGTATCGATCGCCTGTTCGTCTCCCCTGGCCGAATTGGGGGTTTAGAAGAGCTAGTGAAGTGCCTGCTGGTGCTACTGCTGTGGCGGCAGCAGCTGCTGCTAGGGAGGTGCTGGCAGCAGCGGCTGATCGGGAATTGAATAGGCTGCTGGGATTCGAAGCTACATAACAAGGACAGTCGTGACAGTTAGCAGGATTGTGAACTACGATCCGTCATGTTATCAGTCTCTCTACGATCGCAGGTCAGCACTTGCATAGACTTACAGGCTACTGTGTGTACTGCCACAAGGCCATCCAAAGCTTATAATCAAAATGTAAAGCTTAGTACTGCGCCTGAAGACCTAGCAGCACAGCCAGCAGCCGCAGCCAACAACCATTGCAATTGCTATCGGCCGCACTCTGCATCACAGATCATATCGAGGTGATTATTGACAGCTGCTGCACCCTGCTTACCCAGCTGCTGAACATGTCCCTGTAGGCAGAGTGTGTAACCACTCATGGTCATCAGCACCTCACGCCAGCTGCTGCTCTCCTGCTGCTCATTGCTGCAAGTGAGAGCAGTTAAACGATTTCAAGCGTGGGTATTGGCAGAGCACGAGTTGTACATGCCAAGGTCGGTTGTATACCTGCTGCTGTAGCTGCTGTTGGTCCACCTGCTGATGCTGTTGCTCCGCTCGGCTGAAACATGCCACAGAGACGCCTGTAGGCATGTGACACTGCTTCGGACTTTGTTGCGGTCTGTGTTATGGTTTACTGGATTAAGCAGACCCCCGTTCCGCCTCACCAGCAGAGGGACCTGCTGCAGCTTGCTACATGCAGGAGCTAGCTGCTTTGCAGCGGTGACAGCTTGCAAAATCATGAAAAATCGCCGTGTATGAACGCTAGAGATAACAGTTCCAAGAGATACTCTGCCTGCTGAAACTTGATGCTGCGATCGTGACCGAGGTGCACCTATTCACGCCACGCACAGCTCCCAGGGCCTTTCAACCAGCTAAACACGTTTAAACTACAGGTTTTGAGATGTGGCTTCCATTAGTTTTCTCCTTTGCCCACCTCCTACACACCCCTGGTCCCCGTTTGTCATTGATTTTGAAACCATATGTCAGGTGCGAAGCGCTGCAAAGACTCGGCCACAATCACAAACTTCGCACTAGCTCATGTTCAACTGTAGCAATCCGAGGCCGCAGGCTGGCACAAGCACACGCTCTGGAAGGAACTGGAGGCTGTCTCGGCAGCTTGCTGCTGCAGCCACTTGCGTTTGGCATAGGCCCACTAGATGATACATAGGGCTTGTTGCATTGGCTCAGTCACACCAACATAGATCTACAGTGCAGTTGCCCGCAAGCAAGAACAGATTCATGCAGGACAAGCGATCATGTCAGCAAAAAGCATCAATATCTGTAGGCGTTCCTTGCACACTGACACGCTGCAGACACACTCCCTCAAGCCCACCACCAATACTACTAGACAGTTCGATCACCAGCCTATCAGCAAACACGCCGCGCCAAACCCTGTGACCAACCCCTGCTGTTGCCCCTGTTCCTGCACCTGCATCCCCAGCAGCATCCTCACTTGTTTCACCTACTTTGCTCCGCTGCATCTGCACTACAGCACGCCCATTGGCTTCACTGAAGGCTTCCGCAGTGAGCTGCACGGATCGCTGAACACTCGTCACGCCTTGCACCAGTAACCCGTCTGGCCTGGGGCCTGGGCTCGCTGCATCAGCCAGTATGCTTGCTGCAGAAGTACTTGCTGCACTTGCTGCAGCTGCATCATGAGTGGTATTGGCATCCTTTGTGCCAGAATCAGCATCTATGCTTGTCCCCTCGTTGCCCTGGCTGATGTTGTTGTATTTGCCTGCTGCGCTGCACAACACTGGGTTGCTGGTGCCACTGCTGATATGGGGCGGTACTGTGGTGCAGCTGCTACTGTTGACTAGAGCAACTGTGACAGCAGCAGGGGCTCTGCTGAACCAGGTTGCTGATTGTGGTGAGTCTTGTGTTTGGCTGGGAAATGCAGGGTAGTGCAGCGTTACACTGCAGGACATGAAACAGCAAATGACAACTGCTCAACTTGGCGAATGCCATGTGCAAGTATGGGGCTGGTTTGTTGAATGCATACCAAAAAGGAATTGTCAATGTCATCTGGCACTACATTAGTATCGCACACTACTGAGGTAGATATGCACAACACACCATGTGATGCACTCCTGTGTACCAGCATAGGAACCTGCGAACCCCTAGCATGCGCAGGATGGGTCCTTGGGGCGAATCACCGTAACCTTTTCAGTGTCTGATTGACGCTCTGTCTGGCAACTGCTGTGACTAGCAAGGCAAAAGCTCAGCACCAGGCAGTAAAAGGGCCATACTCCACGTGTGCACATACATCATTTGCAGTTGCGGCCTGTGATCAGAGTCAGCTGCACCTACCTATGAACCACCATCATCTGAGGCAATGCAATCTCCAGGACAGCTGGTGCACCGTCCTGCACTACCAGTGGCAGGCACCTCCCAGCTGCCTGTCCTGCAGGACTCAGCAGCAACCTGCTGATGCGCTCTGGTGACAAAAACTGCTGCAGCATATGCTGCTGCATCTGCTGCAACCTTGCCTTCCTGCTGGCAGCAGCTGCTGCTTGAGCCGCTCTGGGATCCGGCAACTGGAACGTCCGCCGCACTTGCGAAGCGATCAGGGACTGGCCTTTATGCAATATGCTGCTCCCAGGTTCCTGAGCTGCAGGACTGATCTCAGCTGTTGTTGCTGACTGTGCTGTCACTGCTTCTGCAGGACTGTGAGCCCAAGCTGCAAAGTTGCTGCTCAGAAATTCAAACTCCGCAGGTGACAGCTGGCCAGTTCCGGCAACTGCATCCTGCATGAACCTTGATGCGTTGATTGCTGTATGGAACACCACTCGTGCACCGCAATCTGCTAGTGCGACATCCAGTGGCGGCAGCTTAGCATCCAATTGCTGTTCAACTTCTTGCCTAACCTTGGACGGTAGGGTCTTGAGAACCTGCTGTGTTTCCTGCAGCTGATGTTGTAGAGATTGCTGCTCTTGATAGCGCTGCAGGAGAAGTGCATGTGGGGTCAAGGTTACAGGCTTCGACCCTGCTGTGTTGCTGAGTGGTTCTGCTACTGGTGCCTCTGGAGTTGAGCCATGGGTGGCAGAGGCCTCATCCGCTGCTGTAGCAGCAGACAGCACCTCCCAAGCTTGAACCCCAGCTTGGCTAGCCCTATCCACAACAGTAATGTTCGCTGCTAGCTGTTGCGCGAGGCTTTCCAGATGGCTCATACTGCTGTTGAGCAAGGTTTGGGTGCTGTTCAGATCGTCCAATCCTGCACTGCAGGTTGCTGCTACTGCCTCCAGCTGCTGGTGATCTGGGAGCTGCTGCAATTGCTGCTTTGCCTGCTGCAGCTGCTGTTGCAGGGCCTCTAAGGCTGCTGCTTGTGCTGTTATGTGCTGGTGCTGCTGCAAAATACTGGCTTGCTGCGCTTGTAGCGCTGAGCCTTGCTGTAGCACAAGGCCTGTTAGTGCAATAAGTGCGATGATGCTGATGATGTAACTGCCATACCTCCGTATCAACGTTACAAGGGTTTGCAGCGGCGGTCTACTGCTGCCACCATGAGCAACGTCGTCTGCGGGTTGGTCTTGATCGCGCTGCAGGCTATCCTGGTGACAGAGGTCACTTGTGAGATGGTTGTGCTGTTCCTGCTGCACTGCCCCTGTTGCAACCCCAAAGCCGACTGTGCGGGAACGAGTCTGCTTGAGAGTAGCTGGAGCTGTGAAAGGGTTGTGCATGCCAGTGGGAGACGTGGGGGATCTGGGTGTTGGTGATAAACTGCGGTCACGATCAACATCGAGGGCTTGTGTAGCTACTGCTGCAGCTGTTTCTGGAATGGTGGGAAGGACGGCTGCAGCCACCGATGTCACTGCTCGCGCGGCAGCAACCACAGGACTGATAGCATGGGTAGCTAGAGTGACCAAAGGGCTCGCTGGAGCTGCTGGAAGCACTGCTTTGATGGCTGATTCAGGATTGAGTATCTCCTCGTCAGCGTCCGCGCCCAGCTGCTGCTGCTTGGCCAGGACGGCCTTCTTACGTCCACGTCTACCAGACATGACTTTGAAGCAGATCAAACCGCGCTGAACAGCCGACACTGCGCTGCATGTAGATTTCCAAGGATGGTGCGCGGCACAAAAACTATCTGGGACGAGGTGGCAAAAGCGTCAAAATTAGCTCTTATTGTAGCAAAAAACATGTTGATGGACCCACCTCGGCAGTTGCGGCCTTTCAGAACTGACTTGTTACTTGCAGTTTGAAAACTCTGTGCCAGGTCGCGAGCAGTACCAGCGATAGGGCCGGGCACAGAGGGCTGCAGGTCTGATACATGTGTTCGAACGCCCGCTTGAGCATCTGGTTGAGCAACTGTCTGTACTGGGCGGCAGGCGCCATTGCTGCGGTGCGCTGCGGCACTAAACGGTTTAGTAAACCGGCGCTGTACTAGCAACGTTCGGCCTTGGTGGTTTCGCATGAAGTGACTGCCTGCCATGTTGATCAGAGCTTGTTAGAAGCACTCAAGAGTCTAAACATGCAGGAGCTGGCCAGAGGTGCACAGCAGCTGTCAGTCGAGGCGATTGTACAGCTGCAGAAAGCTGTGATTACAGCAGGTCATAGCTGGTCAGCAGCATTTGCAGCCTGCCAGCGGCACAGCTCAAAGTTGCTGATGCACAGCAACTGTACCTGATGTACAGCAGCTGTACCACAGGGTGACCCAGACCTGTTGGAGACACTGCAGGAGGAATCAGCAAGGTCTGCAGCAGTTGCCGAAAAGGTCCAGTCAACTGGGGAGCAGCTGCAGAAGCAGGTTGCACATGCGTTTCAGCTGAAGGGCGGCGAGAAAGTGTGGCAGCTGTGTGCGCATCTGGCCGTGGCTCACATCATTCCTGGTGATATGCAGGAGCTGCTGCAAATTATGCTAGGTATGCTGAGAAACAATTGTCGAGGAGGCTCTGCAGGAGGGAGAAGTGGAGGTTTTGTCAGAGGAAGGTATGCTGGTCACACACATCATGGTACAGCTGAAGCCAGCTCAAGCTTTGAGCTCTGCAGCAGTCAGCTTGTTGCATTCTGTGTCAAACAGCCAGCAGCAAATCAAATCAACACCAGCTGTCGTTTGTAGCAGGTGCTCTGAACGTAGCACAGCTGCACGAGTAACTCAAATGAAAATCAGCTATTGCGAGGCACTTGTCAGCAGCTCAGCGGCCTAGATTGGTGCGTCATCAGCAGTCAACAAGGGCTTGCAGGTGCTGGCGCAGCTGCTGCGGCTGACGGAAGTGTCGACATCACCGGCAGACACTGTTAATGACTGCTGCGTTTAGAGATTTTGCAGGGAGCCCAGGGGTCTCCAGTCAATTTCCAGTATTCTAGGTGTCAAAGAATGGTTGTACAACATGAAAATGCACACTGTGCATAGTATGATATGGCATAGGCAGCATGCTTTTCATTCCGAAGTTGGAAACATCCCTGCTTGATTGCTACCTCTCGCAGCGGCGACAACTGACTACAGATAGTATGGAATACCCATGTCGCATGGTTGGGAGGATACAGCCATGTTGCAGAAGTAGCCACAGAAGCTGCATGGTAGCATGGCTTTCTAACAGTCTTCTTGCAGTTGCAGAAGCAAACTTGGGTGCTTGTTCTTGCATCCTGCCAAACTATGCCTGGCTGAGAGCCCTCCCAGCAGCAGTGATGGATAAGGAGATTGAAGCATGGAGTGTTGTGTAGGGACTCAAGCCAGCATGCAAGTGACGAGGCCAACATGTAAATATGCCAGCGCATTCTACCTTGTTGCATTGGCTCAGTTTCTTTTTCCTATGACTTGAGCACAAGCCATAGGTTATGGGTGTTGGCACAATCAAGTGCACAACGATATTTTACAAGTGTGGAGATGTGTACGTTGAGGGCTGGGAAACATGGTCCTGTACTCAGTGATCGGCTGGGATCAATTAGGTGGTTGCTTGGCTGCTTGCACATGGCCAGTCGCGATCTCTGCCTGGATATCAACTTCGTCTGTTCATGCATATAGCTGCAGCTGTGAATGGATAGATAGGCTTGTTCAAACTTTGTATACATGTTGTCGTGATGGATGGCACCTGCCAAGTTGTTTGGAATGTCTGTGGTTTTAGGCCTTCAGTGTCCTGTTGTATTGTGAATAGCTGATAAGGTGTGCTTGCTGCAAACCCTTGCTTTGCTTCAGATAAATACTGGTATTCGTGGGCTTCGCAGCTAATTGCTTTCATGTGCATGCTTGGCTTTATTCCAGCGAAACCTGGTCGTCAGGGCCTTCGAGAAGGCCGCAGGTCAGGGCATTACGGGTTTATGAGTCCCTCAAGATGTTCTCACGGACGGCTGGCTCGCAGACGACGCTCGTGCTACGGAGTAGTTGATCAAGCCAGAAGTAGTCTTTGTCGGCTAAATTCGCCCCGGATGGCCTGACCGCTGTGATCAGCTTCCATGCCAGGCGTCGGTGCCAACTCCCCGTAGCGACGCGCTAAGGACACCGATCTGTCGCTGTGCTGTCTGTATTAGCTGGTTTCATCGCTAAAGGGTGTGCTACGTGAGCCCGGAGCTCGGTGCAGGGAGACACTTCAGAAGCCCGAGTTACGCTGCTGGTGCGACTCGTGTATGACGATGATCTGGCACCTTGGCCGCCAGTCATGCTATGGTATAACCTTGGTTATCTTGCAGTTGTCGCTGCGTCGCTCACAGTCATGAAAGCAGCAGCAGCGCCAGCCAGAAGCGATGGAAACACAGGACAGCCTCCCAAGAAACGGCCTCGTGGCCGTCCAGCTTTGTCTCCAGAGCGGGAGTGCGACCAGATCGTTCTTCATCTGTATCTGAGCGCAGAGGAGGAGGAGCTGCTGCGCCAGATAGCTAAGAGGGAACTGGCTCTGCTGAAGGAGGCTGGGGCATGTACTTGCAAGGGTGAATGCCAAGTGTTGAGTCATATTGGCCGCTACCTGACGCAGCCTGACGGTCTGCAGCAACTGGCCAGCAATTACCGAGTGCAGACGGAAGCATTTGCAAGAGCATCCATAGAGAATGCTGAAATGAGGATGCTCTTGCAGGAGAATGGTGTCACTTACCGTTCAACCTTTGACATTGAACAAATGCCTACACTAGACTTTGAAGCTAGCAGAAACGCAGCAGCGACAGCAGCAATGGCAGCAGCTGCTGCACGTGCAGCAGCAACTGCTGCAAGGCAGCAATACCAACAAGCAGCACAAGCAGCAACAACAGCACAGAGGGCTGCTGCAGCTAGCAGCCAAGCATCTGACCAGACAGTAGCCGCCGCAGCTGTGGCTGCTGCTGTAGCGGAGAGCATAGCCCTCCAAACAACACAAAGGAGGACAGCAACACCCGACAGCGGCACAGACGTCACAAGGTGACATACCAGCCAGTCCCAGAGCTGCTGCTACTCATGCCGCTGCTGGTACACCAGCCGCTGCAATCATGGGGGGAGCTGTTGCTGCGCCGCCCGCATAAGCTGGATGTGTTCATAAAGGTATTGTGAAGTTTTCACTTCTGTTATGGATGCACTCCACACTCTGGAGGTGGTCATATGTTGCTTAAGCAGTGCTAGTGCCAGTCAGGGCGAGGCTTGGATCGCACAGCTGTTTGC
>NSMO01001695.1:0-10665 GCA_002588565.1 Coelastrella sp. UTEX B 3026
CTCGACAGCAGCAGAGTGCCACGCTCGTTGCCCTGGAGACAAGTGCCATCTACAAGACCAGGAGAGGTACGATGCTGATCTGCTTTGTGACTCTTACACCACTTCATCTCTCCCTCTACAAAACAATTGTCCTCTTGTCCCCGTGATGATTTGCACCAGTGAGCCATAGCCGATGTAGCCATCGGCCCTGCGCCTGACGTTGCACAGGCGGAAGTTGAACAGCTATCATCCCCATTCTTTACATTGTTACCATGTCGCAATCATACATGGTGGGCAGCTAGTTGCTGTCTACTCAGCCTGCACACACTATTGCCCTAGCCTATGCATATGTGTTGTACGATAAGACCCTATGTAATCACATTGTATGGCTACATATGTCTCTCCTGCTTGCAGACTGTTCGCCCCATCTTCTGGAGCAACCGGCCTAAGGCCTATCTACACAGAACATCGGACTGGGACTCATTCCCGAGTGGCAGGTGATCTCTAGCTGGCCATGCGGCTTCACTAGATTCTCCAAAACTGCTTCATCGGCTACTGTGAATATGGTTTGATAAGCTTGCAGCTCTTATAATGCCAATCTACAGTGCTGGAACTGCTACAGCATATCTGAACTACAGTCTCATCAAAGCCCGGCATTCACAGGTTCACCCAGCAGCCAAGTCTGTCGGTAAACCTGCTTTTTGTTTTCTGTCATTGACCAGCTTCAACCAGTTGAACACAAGTATTTCTCGTGTACTGCCTCCTGGTACCTGCAGGTGGGGCAACAGTCGCAGCCCAGCATATGGCACCCTCAGTGACTATCAGTTCATGAGGCGACACAGCGGCAGCGACAAGCGCAAGGATGCAGCACGAGCAGCTTGGGGAGCCAAGCTGGCCAACACAGATGATGTCATCGATGTGTTTGTTCGCTACTGCAAGGTATGAATCTCCGGGCCACCACAATCGCCTTTGTACAGCTTTGTAGGCAGTTTGATGTGCAGAGCCTGGTGGTCTTTAATGGTAAACTTGTGAGCAACTTTGGTTTTGTCAGCAGATGGCAGGCGGCGCAGGGCGCCTGGGTGTGGGTGAGGAGGGGGGGAAAGGGTGTTTGTAATGGGTCGCAGCGGGTGGTGGTGATCAGGTTCGGAGGACACTAGTACGCTCAGCAGATGCCTAGGTAGTTTGATGCACACTGATTTGTGGCCTGCAGTCATCTGTTTCGATCACTCACGATACAATGATCATATGCAGGGGATGGTAGGGAATGGTGGAGTCGCCTCAACACACACTTTACCCTTCCTCAAGTTGTGCTAGCGCTCTATGAAAGTGCTTGGAGTTTCATTCATGTCAGTCATTCATGCATGCAGGGTGACATCACTGTTCTTCCCTGGGCGGAGCTAGAGGGCCTGCACCAGGAGACTTCACTCATCAAGGACCAACTACTAGCACTCAACGCAGCAGGTAACAAACAGCCAGCTACCTCAAGCTTCATCCTGTAGTGCTCCGTTGCAATGCCTTTTCTGCAACCATTGGCTTGGCAGTATATCCAGGACAGCATCTTTCATTGGGCAGGGCTGAATTGTCATACATGCATAAGAATGCATACCCTACATTGCCCTGAGTTGGATGTTGAATGTGTGCTGTGGTTCGGCAGGATGTTCTTTTATTCCAACCGCTGGGCACGCTAGTTGCTTTACTAGAGACCAGCATTGACGGTCCGACTGACGGTGCAGTGTTTACACACTCAGGCTGTTACATGTGCTGCTGCTGGTATCGAAAGAATGATTGGACTCCACCTAGCGCTTTCAATCCACGTAGCGCTTTCAATAAAGGGCTAGCGTCAGTTGAGGGAGGCAAGAGATGTGTGCTGCTGCTGCTGCTGGTGTGTTTTACCCTGCAGGCTACCTGACCATCAACAGTCAGCCATCTCTCAATGGTGTGTCAAGCACAGACCCACAGTTCGGCTGGGGAGGGCCAGGAGGGTGAGACTTTTATCAGCTTACCAGATATTGCCGTTCTCTTCCTTCGTCTTCAAACATTATGTCTCAACGGCCTAGGTGCTAGATGCTTCTATGCATGACTTGCTGTCTGATGCTCTATACTGGATAGCAGCAGAGTTTGAGCATAGGGTGGTATTGGTGTGCCTGAAAGCGGTTTGGCAAGCCTTGTGATTGTGTCATTTGTTGGCTGCATCCACCGACACACATCGCTGCATGCATATGCCCCCTAACTGTTCAGGGTTCAAGCTATTGTGTCTGTCTGTACATAGGTGTGTCAGAAGGTGCACATCTGTTAGCTTTTTCTGCACGCCTGAGAGGTTGCAGCTGCATAATCTGCACACTAGCATAATCTGCAACGTCTTGCATGCAGAAAGACTCTCCATACGCCTTCAGATACACATATCAGAACAGACGCAGAAGTGACAACAGACGCATGCATGATAGCATGAGCTGCAGGGCAGCAGCTCATGCCATCATGTCTGGGTCTGTTGCCATTTCTAGGCAGACGTAACCGAAATTACTGTAAAGTCACCAAGCCCTATTACTGTCTCTATGATCAGTAACAGCGTTTATTTTGCTTCTGTACCGTCTTGTATGCAGCTATGTGTATCAGAAGGCCTGTGTGGAGTTCTTCTGCGCCGCTGAGAGGCTGCAGCCACTGCTCGAGAGGCTTGACCCGTCCCCAAGCCTTCTTACCATCTCTACAGTCTGTAACAGTGTTGTAACAATGTCATTTTGCCTCTGTGCCGTGTATGTATGCAGCTATGTGTATCAGAAGGCCTACGTAGAGTTCTTCTGCGCCGCTGAGAAGCTGCAGCCACTGCTCGAGAGGCTTGACCCGTCGTCAAGCCTTTTTACCATCTCTACAGTCTGTGACAGTGTTGTAACAATGTCATTTTGCCTCTGTGCCGTCTTGTATGCAGCTATGTGTATCAGAAGGCCTACGTGGAGTTCTTCTGCGCCGCTGAGAGGCTGCAGCCACTGCTGGAGAAGCTTGACCAGGCCCCCAGCATCACATACATAGCCGTGAATGCAGCTGGTGATGTTCGCAGCAACATGAAGCAAGACACCGTCAACGCCGTCACATGGGGAGTGTTCCCAGGTATGGTTTATGTGGCGATAAGGGTTCCCAGGTATGGTTTATGTGATGATAAGTATTCCCAGGTATGGTTTATGTGATGATAAGTATTCCCAGGTATGGTTTATGTGATGATGAATATTGGCTGTTGGGTTATGTGATGATAAGTCTTGGCTGTCGTGCTGAAATGCCAAATGATCTGATACAGATACAGTTGCTGGAGGTTGTCATGTGCATTGGTGTGTTGTGCAGCTAAGCCAGCAACCCCAATTCTACTGGATTTATGGTATGACTTGGAATCTTTTACTGCTGTGTTGGCAAGACTCAAATGGGATTGGCAGCAGCTCTATATGAGAGTCAAATACCTTTGGTGCTGGTGGCGCCTTCAGCGACATTACAATGTCCTGAGAAGATTCATACGGCGTTTCAGAATGCTGAACATGTGTTCACTGCTTGAATATAATGCAGTTCTCGAAGCTCTTTCTCAGCAAGTCATAGGCTCTGTCTGGTAGCCTTTACACACGTAAAGGGTAGCCTGGCACGTAGAAGTGCAGCATGGCATGAAACGTAACAAGCCTCTGAAGCCCTGCTCCCTCTACTATACACACTGGCTGAACTCACCCAGTCGTCTTTTGTGTGTGCTCTCAGGTCGTGAGATCGAGCAGCCGACAGTAGTGGACCTAGTCAGTTTCATGGTCTGGAAGGACGAGGCTTTCGATCTTTGGACCAGTGAGTGGGGCAGCTTGTACGAAGAGAACAGCGAAAGCCGGAAGGTGCTAGCTGATATCGCTGCTAACTGGTGGTTGGTTAGTGTCGTGGACAATGACCACGTTAAGGGCAACTTGTTTGAGGTGTTTGGTTTGTGAGTTGTCGTGGCGGGGCCTCGCCGGGTGTGCCACAGGGGGCGGCAAGCTATCCTGCTGTCAACTGTCCATGTCAGCCTTATACAGCATGTGTGACTCGTATCTTGAAGGTGGTGCATCGAGACATCTGCTGTTGGTGGTGCCTGATGTGGTGTCTCTTGACGTTTACGGACTTGCAGCAAGACTAGTGTAGTGACAGCAGGAGTTGAGTGTCATGCTGTGCAGTGTGCTTTTACTGTGCGACATGTCTGGGTCTCGTCCAACAAGTTCTGCTGCATGCATCAATTGACACTTGCATGGGGTATTGTTGTTGGCTGCAGTATCACCGCTACAAGCACTTGACAGCTCTGATTATGTATCAGTCAGCTGACTGCAGTAGCTCAGGCCAGCGCCTGGGGGCTCTCTGTGTTTTACTGTATGATACCGTAAAGTCTACGTAGTATGCTGGCTGTCTGCTGCTGCTGTTGGTTTACTTTGTACAGCTGTGCATGCTTTGCCATTCGTGTATAGACTCAGCTGCTCGTCATGTGATTATGGCTTTCGTTTGCGAGTCTGGACATTACAGCTACTAGCTATAGTAGCCAGGCATGTCGTGTCCTGCAGCCCCATGGTCCATACGGGTGTTCAGAGGTGATGATCACCTTACTGTAGGAGCGTGACTGTCGTGTGATGGCTTTGTCTTTGGTGAACTCCTAACGTTGATGTTTACTGTGAGAGTTCCAGACTGAATTAACGCGTACGCGGTCAACGTCGGCCAAGTTTCGTTCACGAGCACGGCTGAGACGGCGGCAGTTTGCAAACACTGCTGTCTTTACAATCGCCGGCCAGCATGCCCCTGCAAACGTGGTCACCACGGTCAGCAACCAAAGCGTTGACGGTCAACACTAACACGGCACGTGCACGGTCGGGAGAACTGCTCGAACAACGGCAGGCAGTGCATGGTATCTACCTGCTCTCGGTAGTGTGTAGTTCCGACAGTGATATATGATTGACCATAATATGTCGGTCAACGCGTATTAAACCAAAATCTGACTGCCAGATTGGTTTTTGCCCACCAATGTACACCTGACATGAGATATTGTGCTTGCGCGGCTCCCGCAACCCTGCGTCGATCCAACGAGTCGCCGGGGCAGCATAGGTGCGGCTTTGATGGCGCATATGGCACAGGGTCACCCGGTTGTCGCAGTGATACTGCAGCCGACGAGACTGCCGGGATGCATCCATATGTTGATCAATTTGCAGCGCCGCTGATGAACGTGTCTGCGCGGTACACCGGTAGCCACAGAACCCTTGAGGAGCGTTAACGCAACGTTGCTAACGCATATCGTGTGAGCTTGAGCTCATCAAGAGGCGTCAGGTGACATGGGCTGTTGTGCATCGAAGCAAGGAGTATCCTCTGTCCACCACCAAAGCCAGCAGGTCAGTTAGTAGGTGTCACTGCTGTACTTGCCAGCTAAATGCTGCAAAGACTCTTGCAACTCTCCTGCATCCCCAACACCGTACCCCCATTGCTCTAAACACGACGTGCCAAACACAGAACCAGATAGACTCTGCAGCTGCACCACTCTGCGCAGTAAAAGCCCTTCAAAGCTCTGTGTAGCTGTAAGCCGGGTCATTGCTCCTAACGCTCGCCTCCCTGGCTGCCCGATGCTTAGCAGCGGGTGGCCTTCACTGATAGAGAGCGGGAAGTGCAGAGGTAGGGCCATTGGCATGGGGCTGATGCATGTTTGCGTGATGCATGGAAGGGACCTGGCGGCTGCCTGTTCCTGTTGCTGCTGTAGGAGGTAGCGCTCTAGAGCAGCTTTGCATTGGGATGAGCTTGCAAGGGCCCCAGCAATAGAGCCACCTGTAGTAACAATCAAGGCATGGCAAGTCAAGCCACAGATCAGGCACAAGGTTGGCACATGCATATTTGACGCTGAATGTTGTCGTAGAAGGTAGAAGGTAGCTATGCATTAGGATGTGCATACTAGGCTGCCAGCAGCTGAGGCGCCTGTAGCAACAAGCAGAAAATGCATGTTGTGGCAAGCAGACAATGCATGAAGCATCATGCATACATACGCAAGGCATTCTGCACAAAGCCTCTGTGTTCTTGATCTACATCTGCAGTGTCCCCAGTCACCATCTTTGCTGGGGTGCATATTGTGCTAGCAACTATCTGCTGCCATCACAACAGCAACAGCCAGCATTGGCAGGACCACAGGCTATAGATATATGCTACCCATCAGCCATACCACTATGGCCATCGGCCCCGCGCCCCCTTTCAGAGGCGGAAACAACAGCACCCAAAGCAGTGATTCTATCACTGCCATACTTGCATCGAAGGCGCAAACCCCAAGGACCACTTTCTGTTTGTGTGTAACATATCATGCTGCGTAATAGCTCACCTCTCAGTGTCACACATTCCGCCAAGCTCTCCGCAGCATTTAGCTCGATATCTGGTGTCAACACACTGTAGCTGCCATCATTCGCAGCCAGCACCAGCTCATTCCCGCCATCAGCAGCAGATGACTGCCTGTGCAGCTGCCCTGCTGGGAGTTGCAGTGACATTGCTGCGAGGTTGGCCCCTTGTTGAGTGAGTAACTGAACCAGGGAATGCATGTCTGTTGCACCAGAAGCTGCACCAAATGGTGTAGTGGCACCTGCAAAACCATCACCAGACAAGCAGTTGCTGTCAGTACAGACACAAGCGAGATTACCGCCTCATACAGGCGGCATGTCTCTGTGGCCTTGATGGAGGCCTTGATTCTTGGCACCGCGCAGTTGCTATGAAACGGTATCCCTGCTGGGAGTTGCAGTGACATGGCTGCTGGGTTGGCCCCTTGTTGAGTGAGTAACTGAACCTGGGAATGCATGTCTGTTGCACCAGACACTGCACCAAATGGTGTAGTGGCACCTGCAGAACCATCACCAGACAAGCAGTTGCTGTCAGTAGGGACCTTAGCGAGATACGAGCTCACACAGGCTGTATGTCTGTGAACTTGATGTAGAGAGCCTTGGTACTATGCACCACGCAAATGCTACAACACAGTATCCTGCAACCCTGCCCTGCGGGAGTCGCGGTGACACTGCCGCTAGGTTGGCCCCTTGTTGACTGAGTAGCTGAATCAGACAATGCATGCCTCTTGCACCAGACACTGCACCAAATGGTGTATTGGCACCTGCACAAGCAACACCAGCAAATCACATAATGCATGTCTGTTGCACTATGCAGTTGCTATGCCAATGATGTATTGGCACCTGCACAATGGACATCAGTGGGGAGAGAGTTGCTGTCAGTATAGTACACTTAGCCAAGTGAACGCTGAGACAGGCATAATTCTGTGTACTTGGTGGAGGTCTTGATTCTATGCGCCGCGCAAATGCACAACACAGTATCTGGGGGTTGCAATGACATGGCTGCTGTGTTCGCCCCTTGTTGGCTAAGTAGAAAAATCAACTAAAACAGGCAGTGCATGTCTCTGTTGACTTGGTGTAGTCCTGCATACTATGAACACCTGCAAATGCAAATGCAAATGCACAGCGCAGTATCTTCTGCGGACACGCTGCTTGCATTTGTGGGAGTGCGGCTCGCCATGTTGGCGCGTTGCAGTTCAGTTGTCAGTAGGTGGTCAGGATATACTGCTTGAACTTGTGGGGGTGCGACTCGCCACGTTGGCGTGTTGCAGCGTCAGTAGGTGACCAGGAAATGCATGATGTACCATGCATTGTATCACAAAGTGTGTTTGACCTGCCAATGACAACCCCCTGTGCTGCCATTCACAGCCATCAAGCCCACCCCCACAACACCATGTATGCAGATGGCATGTCCCTTGCGCTACAGCATAACCAAGCCAAACCAAACCAAAAGACGCCACAGGGCTTACCGGCGCATCTGAATGGCAGAGTTGCCGTGTCCAGTGCGGCAGCAAGGAGTGCGCTGCCATCAGAGCCGTCGACATATCCTCTTGAAGTTGTGAGTGGCACATAGAGGCTGGCTAGCTCAGGGACCTCTGCCAGACTGATGCACCGACTGAGGGACTTCCTACAATCAGGTAGGTATAAACAGACAGCGAACAGACAGTGCTATTAGTTGAGAGTTAACAAGCGACTTTTTGCTGCCGTCAGAGCTGTCAACATGCCCTTAGGCCGCTGACAACCAGGAATTTGCCTGGCCAGCTGAGGGACTTCTGCCAACACTGTTCAAACCTGTAGCACAGACTAGAAGACCCTCAGGACATCTTGATACACACCATGACATCAGCAGCATGTCAGCAGGCAACCCATTATCTTGTTATTAGCTGACATACCAGTGAAGGACAGCTTGTGATGCAATGGACCCTCGACATGCTCCCCAAGCTGGCCGCTTGGGGAGCGCCGCTGCTCACAGAACCTTGCAGTCCAAGCATGTCACAGCTACGAGAGGACCCCTCAGTGCAAACAACAAGCATCAATTCATCCCAAACCATGCACACCAACAGACATCTACCTCAATACACTGCTTTGGTTGGTGTCCGGCTGCTGTCTTTGCAAGGAGTAGTATAACATCGGCAGCCCGGGGTATTGCTCTCTGAGTTCAGTGATGATGTTGAGTGACAAGTTGCCCCAGCCGCCCAGGTCATCTGACAGCACTTGTAACCCTGCACATTACGTTCAATGGCACGGAGGGCATCAGGCTTGGCTTCTGGTGCTGGACACTCTGTGGATACTGGTGAGTTTGGCACATTGAAGAGTGCCCCAACACATATGACAGTGCTTGACTGAAATTCATCTGGTCTAATCTTTTGTTGGTTACCCTACTCTCTTTCAAAAAATGATCATGATGCAGACCTCATCATATGTATATACGTTTGGAAACATGTTCAGAGTGCGTGTGTTAGCAGCGGTAACCCAACTCAGTTCAGACGTGCAAGTTTGCATTCAGTGACCAAACAGCATGAAGGGAGGAGAGATTCATTTGTCACCTTGCACCCCAAAAAACGGCTCCTGCTGTTGCACCACTAGTTGCGTTTGCTGCGTAGACACAGCTATATCAATACACCTTGTGAGTGGTCACACCGTTCGGCCCACCAGCAGATGTTGTCAACTGCTGCTGATACTGTCTCTCACGGCTACTGCTGCTGTTGGCAGTGATCGTACATAGTCATGCCAACTGTATCACACAGCTTTCTGCATTGTCCAGCCCTCACAACACTGACATGATAAGCGCATTGGCAGTCCAACACACCTTGTAAGTGATCACACTGTTCAGCCCACCAACGGATCTTGTCCACTGCTGTTTCTGCCGCCTCCCTGCTGCTGCTGCTGTTGGCATCTGGTCCCCAACCATCCCAGTCACCCAGCCCCTTCCACACCCCAGGGAGGGTTAACACACATGTGGGGTCCAGGTCAACCTGCGTGTCAAACAACAGTAGTATACATATAAGCCGACCACCAGCCATAGCTTTATGGCCATCGGACCTGCGCCCCATTTCAGAGGCGGAAACAACACCACCCACTTGCAGCGAAGGCGCAAACTTTAGGCATGCATCAAAAGCTGGGTGATAAAAGGGAGAACACATCTCAACTGCTCAGCTGAACCCAACAACAGTAGTGTCGTATATGGCCTGTAGCAGAACTGCAATTTGCCGCTGGTAGTATACCTTGCTGGCTTGATGTGTGTGGAGACAGCTCTGCCAAAGCACAGACAAGCCTACTTGTCGCTGCTGCTGCTGCTGCTGCTGCTGCTGTATGCTTTCATCAGGCATGGTCAACCGGGTGGCATACTAGAGCAATGCATACTGCAGCTTCCACACAGAGCAACCAGCTAACCTGAGAGTCAACAGCACTTAGCCTATTAGCAAGCTGTGTAACCTTTTGCCCAAAAGCACCTGTAGATAGTCTGTCCAGTACTTGGGATGCCTGGGTAGACTCCTGGCTGCCGCTGCAAGTGCCTCTTGGTACGCTGCTACTGCATCTTTATCATCTGCATGAACACATAAGATAAGAGTAAATCTTGTACAAACACGAGAGAGCTGTGATGGCTACAGAATCATACACACCAGTCCCTTGGGCAGCCGTGCCAGCAGTTGGCAACTCAGTGAAGCTCGCCAATATCAGAGCCACAGCATAAGCAACCTTTAGAAACAATGGGCTCAATCATAGGATTGTCGTGTTAGCACAGAATACTGCGAAGCCCACCCTCCGCCCTCTATGGGCCAGAGGCTCCTTGCTAAAAATGCCATAGATGGCTTATCCATACCTGGGTCCACAGCCGCGGCAGCCTCAAGGTGCTTCCGGTACTGACTCTTGGTTACATTGCCCAGGCTGTGGACGTCTACATGTCCGCCCCATGATGCAGCTGCATCAGTTGTATCTACTGCTGGGAGCCCGGTGAAGCTGACTCCTGCAGGACAGCAGATGAAGACGTCAGATGTTGCAGCCCCTTGTCAGCGGGAAGCTATCTGCATGCATCAATGATGAAGACGTTCAACCGTATAAGCCACCCCGGCTCGCTGCAATGGCATGGGAGGGCGCTTGGCGGAAAAAAGGAGCCTGTCATTGCAGTCGCAGGTGGCATACCCTACATGGAGCTTCCAGCAGAATTGATGCTCAGACTGATGCGTTGCTGCTGTGTTTCTGATGCAGACTGCATATGCTTACCTCCGAGAGCCCCGCTCAAGTCAACTGCTACTGTGCGCGCACAGTAAGTTACGACTCCCTACCAACAACAAGGTGACAGGGTTGAGGTCTAGACTTGAACTTGCTACAGCAGCTGCAATAGGAA